>BMAO01030231.1:0-134360 GCA_019973975.1 Trichonephila clavata
AAATCAGTTGCCTGTAAATTTCTCCTAAGGATAAAAAATTGGGAAGCACCTCCCGTCTTAATATAAGACAGGCGATTCCTACTCCTAGCCATTTTTTTTTTCAAAATTGATTCGTCCATATATTAGACTCATTCGTTTCAGCTACACATTTATTGTTTCATAATATTACTCCATTTTACTATCCTCTATCATGCCATTTTTTTCCTTGTCACATTTTACTTTTCTACCCCATTTTCTATCATTGTCATTTTATCCTCAATTACTCTGATTGACTGTTTTTCTTTTTAAAAATCATTTAGATTTTAGTTTACAATACTTATACCTTTATGTATTATTTTAATATATGGATATTTTTATCCTACTATTTTATTTACGTGTATTTTTATATACAGGGTGCCCAGCCTTAATGTGACCCAATAACTAATTCCCCAACCGTTCGGTTTAGATGTGCATTTCCAATTTTAAAAATGTTTTAAAACAGGTAAAGTATGTTTTTACGTGCTTTTCGAACCAAAAAAACCATTTAGAAAAAATTACAAAAATTAATTTTTTATACGGTTTCTAGGTCCTATCACTTATATTTAGGAAAATATGCAGTACACACACACAAAAACAAAGTAAACACAAAAAGTTTCATTTCATTACGATAAAAACTGGCCGAGTTATGGAACTTTGAAAATCATACATTTATCCATTTTCTCGGCTATTTTCAAGAAGCTAGTAAGGGGCCGTCTCCAATGTGAAATTAGTTGGAACTCTGCTGGAAAACTTTAGCTCTTGCACATCACTCTTATGTAATTCGTTTTTAAATTTAAAAGCATACGCTAATAATACAATAATCGAGTACTTAAGAAATAAAATTTATTCTGTGTATGTGTAAAACGTAGAAAAATAAAAAAATTTTGAACATTTCAAAAGCAGTTTCAAAAAAATAGACTTATATGCTGCGGCTTCAGTCTGATTTGCTGCGTTTTTGCTGATCATGACGAATGTTAAAAATCTGTTGTGTAGTCGCTTGCAATTGCATACAGTCGTATTCTAATATTACGAATTCTAGTACGGGAGAACGAGATGTATACAAATGAAAAATACTGCGAAATGGTACTGTTTTATGGCAGTGTAATTGAAATAAGGAAAGGTGGCAAGACTTTATGCCATTAAATTTCCCACTCGAAGACATCCATCTTATTGCACAATTGCCCGTGCTGTTCAGCGCTTGTATAAAACTGGGAGTTGCAATAGACGTATTCCCTGTCTCGTGCCTTCACCATTATTTAAGTTAATTTGGTCATTCTGATATAATAAAGCTCCTGATTCATGATTGGTGCATCATTCCACATTATGCTATAATTTGAACGGCAAATCCTGTATTTTTTTGCAGCTATTTGTTAAAACAAGCTGTTTTAATCTTTTCGGTACAAGTTGAATTTCTTTAATTTTATTTTTATTGTTTGCCCTACAGCAATACAAATTGTCAATCTATGATGTTTACTAAGAGGTTTTAATTTTTCTATGATTTTTTTTTTTTTTTTTGCTCTTTCTGTATAGATAGTGAATTACTGTTCTCTAAACTCAATTTATATACGATCCCCTTTTCTGAGCAACTCAGATGCTTCAAATTTATGTAGGCATAACTCGGCCAGTTTTTATAGTAATAAAATGATACTTTTTGTGTTTACTTTGTTTTTGTGTACTGCATCTTTTCCTATATATAAGTGATAGTATTTGGGGACCGTATAAAAAATTAATTTTTGTAATTTTTTTCTCAATGAGTTTTTTGGTTCGAAAAGCACGTAAAAACATTCTTTACCTGTTTTAAAACATTTTTCAAATTGAAAGTGCATACCTAAGCCGAACGGTTCGGAAATTAGCTATTGGGTCACATTAAGGCTGGACATCTTGTATATCCTACTTTATCCTACTATTTTATGTACGGGTATTTTTATCCTACTTTATACTACTATTTTAAATACTTTTATATACGCGTGTACTTTTATCATATTCGTTAATAACTATCATAACGCTGTAAATAGTTATATATTGAAATTGAATTTAAAAATAATGCATTTTTTTAAATAAATTGAAATATTTAGCCTTTATGCAATAGAAAACAACAATTAATTTGTTTCTTTAATTCTATTTTAGTTAGAATAATCAACAAATACGAATACTTTTTTCTTGTATTCCCACCCCCGTGATGAATTGACAAACCAAACACGTTCGTAATAAGAATGAACTGGCCTTTTTTCAAATAACATTGCAGATTTTTTGTATTGTCTACGGACAGTTCTTTGAATTCGGAAAAATAGAGGCATGTAATAGAAGCAAATATAAAGCATATATCTGATAAATAAAGCAACTAGTAAAAAATTAATCATTAATTGAACTGCATTTATCTATGAAATCATAACAAGGAAGAAGAAGGGCATTGTTTCAAAAGTGTTCTATTTCAGAAAAACTGCTCCTCAGCAGTTACCTGTAACTATACCTAAAGAAGCGATGGCGCCCATTGCCGTACCTGACGAAACGCCTCCACCCACGCCACCTGCCTCTTCCTCTACAACGCCACAGACACCTCCTACGCCTCCTTTTAGTGGAACACAACCTCGAGTCCTTCCAGAGAAGCAGCAGCAAGAACTCCATCAGTTGTCAGCAGCCATGCTCCAAAGGCAGCTGAAACAGCAGCCACAAGCTGCAGCTGCAATGGCTCCAGTGCCTGAACCAACGCCGGGACCTTCCACAGCAGGACCAGGAGGTGTTCCTATGCACCCAAGCCAATCAGTGCCAAATGTAATGGCCTATCTTAAGGTCAGAGGAGGTATGGAGCTCCTTTTTTTCTCTTTGATTAGTCAATGTATTAGTTAAAAATTTTCGTAGATGTATAAGTTTGGGCATGCCCTCGAAAAACCAATTGGACAGTTAATACTTCTCCTGGGTTTCTAGTATTTTATCATGTGCACAATTACATTATTAATTGTTAACAAATTAATTTTCATACGTAAGCAGTTTATCCAACCATTACAAATAAAGCAAGAAAGTTTATAAGAAAGACTTAAACATTAAGGAAAATGTAAGATTCAATTTCACAATAGATTTTCCGCCTTATGATTTCTTAGTTTTCAGTAAATCAAGAAAAGTACAAATTACAAAGCTCTTATTGACTTTTCGTAATGTGAATCGTTAATACAGTTATATATCTGTGTTACATGTAATGGTAAAAATATTTTTCGGACGTAAATAAGTTGATTAATAATGAAGTTTAACTTTATCGGTAGGGCAGTTAAATATCTCATGAATGTAATTTGCAATTTACAATAAAAATAATATTACAGTTTGTTGTTTCGTCAAAAAAATTACTTATTATTTTAATCTGAAATCAAACAAGTTATGCCGATTGAAATAAAATAAAAGATTTGTACTTTTGATATTTTCCACACGATTTGCTTTAAGTGATAAAGCAACAAACTCTTCAACTTTGTTTCATGCTAAGTGTTTTCAAAAATTCGTGGGATTAAATTTTTTTTGAAATATCATATAATGTTTTTAAAAAACTGGTAATTTTTTTTAAAAAAAACTGAATTCTTAGAAATTTATTTAGGTTATCTTTCAAGTATTTTTATGCGCTTACAATATTTAAACTAAAAAAATCAAACTCATTTCCTTCCACTTTTTTTGCTCACATAGTTCAGGGTTTATTTTTAACACACGACAGAACTTGAGCTATATGTAGAACTTCTTTATAATAATAAATAATTGTGACAATTATTAGACACTCACAACCAAAGTATAATGCAGAACCTATTTGAATTTTTTTTTTAAAAAATTATAAGTAATATAATTGTTTTTTTTTTTTTTTGTTATCCACTTCACATACTTGCAACTTTTACGCAATGAAATTCATCCAACTTTTTCAATTGTGATAACTATGTAGCAACATTTAGTGATAAGCAAATCGCAATAAATTCAGTATTATCTTGAAATGTATTTTATTACCTTTTAAAATCTTTTCCATCATTGATAGCTGGCAGCAAACGAGGCAGTAGTGATACAGAGGGCAGCACAAGCCAGTCAACCACTCCACGGAGCAGCATCCAAACCGAGTCTACCATCCTCTCAACTCCACGGAGCAGTTTCCAATATCCAGACTCACCACAACACAGCAGCAAGGCTGGCGTAGTGGTCACTTCGTCCAGAGCATCCACCAGAAGGTAATGATTTGAATATATTTGATATATATACACTAAAAATAAAATTCTTATGGATCCAGATCCGTGTTTTTTAAAAGCATAATTGTAAGCATTACTAGGCTTTAAATGTAATGCAAATCCATATTTATGTTGATTTCAATAAAACGTATGAATTCGTATTTGAGCCGTCAACAATTCTAAGCCACACAACAAATTCTCAAAACGTTTTTGTAAAATAATGAAAAAATAGTAGAAAAAAGTTAACCATTATCCAATATTTATGAAATTAAAAAGAATTTTAAGGAAAATTAATAAAAAAGGAATAACTAGTTTATTTTACCACAATATCAAAAAGTTTTAAATACATACATGAACCTGTTATTGCTCTAACCATCAATGTCCATTTTAACTACCCTAAACCAACAAATTTGTCCACCTTCGTTTCTAAGCAGCACAAGATTTTCAATAGCATTAACATTGGGAAAAAACTGCTGCGTAGATTTGAATAAATACGATAATTATTTTTTTTTCTTTTCATAATTTCCCAAGTTCAAAATATTATTTAAAATACTTCTAGCTCATTCACAAAAATATTGAGGATGTTAAAATGGAACACGGCATTCATAGAGTAGTATTACTTACCAAGATAATTTGAAAATGCAAATGATTTACATGTCAATGTGTAGGTTCATGAAAAATTAAAAGAATGCTTTTAACTTTAATTTCAGTTGTTGATACTCATAATTTATCATAGTTCTAAAACTTATAAAAAATCTCATAATTATCAGTTCAATCTTGCATAACTGACTGCTTGAACCTTTTTTTAATTTAACTCAGTGGTGCAACAGTTATGAGGGCCAAAGCCTACTGCGCCCATATCAGTGTACGTGACCTTGGGCCATGAGGTGCGTGAGCAGATGTTCCGGTCAGGTGGTCAGTCTGGCGCGAAATCCCCAGTGTTAAGTTCCCAAAATAAGCTTGGTACTCCTTTATAGACCCACTGAAGGGATGAAAGGCTGAGTCGACCTTACCCAGCCCGAGGTTCAAACTACGAGCCTGTGGTGTGGAAGCGCGGTGCACTACAACTCAGCCACTTGGCTTTTTAACCTTTATTTCTCTATCGAATTTTCAATCATAAGGAGTTTTTTAACCATGCAATTTATAACCGTTATATCAAATATTATTTATCCATACATAACAAGACAGATTCGTTGCAATAGATTCAAATGCGTTTTATATCAGTGTATGTCTTCGCTTATAGTAATCTATCTTTTCTTGGGTATTATATAAACACATATTAATACAACTATATATTACCAACATTTTTCACAACCATTGATTTTTATCGCAATTGATCTCTTTTCACCCATAAAACAAAAATGTTTTAAAGCATGGGACCACTTTACAAGGGTCCAGAACCTCGGCCTTGTTATTTCGTTCTCGATCGGCCTCAATTAGATTATAATTTTAATAATTTTAATCGTCAAATTTGCTTCCCGGACATATTCTCCGGAAAAATGGAAATTTTAAGCTATATGCCAACTGGCGACAGTGGTAAAAATCGTGTCCATCGACCGTTTCTAATCCTAGGCCTATCACTCATTTAGTCGAAATGCAATAGTTGGCCAAGTAGATTTGTGCCTAGTTTTGTGAGATTGTAAGTCACGCACATTTCTTTTTTACGGGTGAGTTTTTATACGAGTACTTCACAACATGTACTGTATACCATCTTTTTTTTAATCGTTCCAAATTCAAGAAGGGAAACACTTATACTGACTTTTAAACAAAAAAATTTTATTCAATTAAATAACTTAAAATGAACTTCAAAGTTTGAAAGGTACACATAAGAAAGCCTCAACTTGAAGTATTAAAAGCAAATTAATAGAAGGGGTTGAAATTTGTAACTAAATTAATTCAAAGATAAGAATTATTTAGTTCAGATACGTAACATAAAAATTAATAAACCCAATTTAATAAATTATTTTTTTTTAAATAAATTTTAATCCATAACCATTTATTGAAAAATATATGACTATATTACGTTCTCCATTCTCAATTTATGCTGAATATTATGTCTATTTTAGTAATATTTATAATACTTCATTTGAATATAGCAATTCATTAAAGGCCAAGATTTAGATATTGAAAAACTTTGCGTTTGCCAGTATAGCAATAAATATGTATTTATTAATATATGACATAGTATACACCCTGTAATGTTTTATAATTTTATGGTAAATGAAATTAAAGCATTTCCAAAAACATTTATCGTTTTCGCTTATTATTAAATTTATTTAATAACTTTTTCAGCATACATGCTTCCTCATTATCACGCGAAAAGTTTGATTTATATACTGCTAAGCATTAAATTTTCAGCACAGTAATCAATTTTAAATACTATTTTTCAATATATGCTTAGATCTGCAAAAACTTTAAAAAAATTACTAACCGTATGTGAAAATATGGAAAGAAATTAATAGATTTTGCTTCGTTCCCCAGGTCTAGTACAGCATCGGCAGCTGCAGCATTTGCTGCGGCAACTGCAGGTTCCAGCAATCCGCCAGAACCTTTGATATCCCAACCTCAATCAAGAGCAGGAAGTCGTTTACCGAGCGCAGGTATGAAAAGAACTCTATCAGTTGGATAAAGTTTCGCCATTTTAAAGTACTAGTATCACAGAAGCATTTACTTAGAATTCGTATGAAAAATAAGTAATGAGTAAGAATAGTTTTTCGTCTTAAATCAAATATAGAAATGATCAACTCTTACTGGTTTACTTTCTTCAAGTCGTTTTAATTCTTATAAATGTGAGATTACCAAGCTGCCCCGTTATTAGACATATGGAGTGTTATTTATTTAGATTTTAGTTCGATAAAAACCAAATAACAATTCCACTTTAGATCGCAAAGAGGAATGCAAATAAAATATAAATATTACGTTCTAACACATACTTGCTGATTTCTTCTGCACTCAGTAGAATTTGTAATCTCTTTATTTACTTTTTTATCTTTTCTATTAAAATATCTTTAAAAACTTAATTGTTTCAGCTCTTCTATTAACTTATTTTTTGTAATTAATGGAAAATTTTTATTTCTTTATCGCTTTTATAAAAATTACAGAAATATTTGCTTTAAATAATATTCATACACAATGAAAGGGAGTTTATTAAATAATGCTAAAACAGGTAAAAGGCTTCACAAAAATATCATTTGAAAAAAGAGTTGTGTTAATATACAATAACATTTCAATTTAAATTTTTTTAAATAAATTTTTTTAATATATTCTGGGATTAGTTGAATTAAATATCGCTTCAATTCATGGAATTTCTTACATCTTAATGTTTATTTCATTTGTATATTTTTAGTGGGTGCGGATTTGAAAATTCCTAATGCCAAAGCTAAGAGGGAATCCATGATCACGACGGCAGCGACAATGAGAGTACTCAACGTGTTGCGACACTGGGTTTCCAAACACTCTCAGGTAATATTGTATCACGTACGGTGATTCCAGATTTTCATATTTCTCCTTTTAAATTATAAATTGTGAAAAACTTATTTAAGTAATCATTGAATTATTTTTAAGACAACTTTTGTATAAAGATAGACGATTTAATTTGATTTAAATTGCAAAAGTTGCCTTTTTTAAAGATACATATTTCATAAGTATTTATTTTATATCTGATCACTTCTTAAAAATTCCATCAGGAATTAACCAAAAAAAAGGAAAGCTAATTTTTTATAGATAAAACAATAATACCCCTCAATCCTTTCATGAAGAAAAAAATCAATAAATTAATATACACATAATTTAAAAGCCACAAATACTTTATGTGTAAATCTCTCTTCAATATATACTAAAAAGTATTCAAAATTTCCTTTTAACAAATACATTTAATAGATTTTTTCATCTTACTATTACATCGTTCGCTTTGACTGTGTAGGAGTTTTCTTCAAATTATTACTTGTTAACAAAATAATATCTACTCTCACGATCAACAAAAACAGCGCTCCAAGAAGGAAGAAGCATTGAATATAAGTGAAATTTAAAACATATAAAGATGCAAGTAAAAAAATACAAATAATCTCAAAATCAGAACAACACAGTAATTAATAAAGCAGTCACGAGCCTTAAAAAACAATCTTTTTCGACAGGATGTTGCATCCCCCCGTAATATTTTTCAGACTGCTGTACGATATGGCATTGATCAAAACAAACGCATGATAGGTTCAGGAGCAGAAAGAATAGTCTTCGTTTGCTAAAAGGTGCTTTCTAAATCTCGAATATTGGGGCATGATAGCAGGTCACCATTAATAATCCCAAACTATAATATATATATATATCCAGAGAGAGGAGGTTGTGGACATCTCAATACATTAAGTAATGATATATCAATTCATTTTTTTAATCAAAAAAGGGAGGAAGGAGTATTTTTGTGATTCTCATGTAGAACATTTTTTTAAACAATAATATAATTTCTAAAATTGAATCTTTTGAACTGTTGCCTTAAACTATGGAAGAACATAAGACTATAAAGTGTAGAAAAAACGGAGACCTCCAAAAATTCAGTTTAGACAAAACTTGAGTGATCCGTTATTTGAGAACCCCTCTTTTGCATGATCCCGTAGATTTGCAATAAATTCATTTTTCAAAGTAAATCATTTTTGCATTTCATTTTTAATCAGTGTTTTGTATTTAAAATAGAGCATTCTCACACATACATTTAAGATTTTTTTTCCAATTCTGAGAAATTGCAACACACTAAGAGTTAAGAAATATATCTCATTTAATGGTCTTATTTAAATTACTCTTCAAGATCATGAATTGTAAGAACACGACTGTAATTTCACATAACTCAAACAAATGTTACGCTTTTTTCCTTAGGACTTTGACAATGATCCTAAACTTCTACAACTGACGACGGACTTCCTTGAAGAGCTTTTACACAACAATACTCTACTTCCCGCAGAAACAAAGGCTGCTTCTCAACTACTTCAGATGATCTCAAAGCAGGACCAAGAGAAGCAAACTGTAGACTTGGACTTGCTTCTAGCGACGCCTATGGTAAACTTGCATTGATACATACTTCATAATCAAAGAGCAACAAAAGTATGGCTCACTAAATCATTTATATCTTTCTGAAATTTTATGATAATCAATTATTGATAGAATATATGAAAGAAAAATAAAATGATGTGTAATAAAAAATTACTTTTTGCATTCCGCACATTGTATGTTGATACTTTTCATTTTAAATCTTAGTATGTTATTTCTTTTGTATGTTGTCTGTTGTAATATTGTTAAATGTGATTACTAATTACTTCATGGTTTCCACTCATAGCTTAATTTCAATAATTCTCATTTTATTTTTATATCATTTGATGTTGTTCCAAATTATTAATTATTAAAAATTATTCCCCTTGTTATATTGCATATTTCACTTTTTCTCCCATATATATTGAATTTAAATGTGTGTGTGTGTATGAAAAAAAAAATGAAATCAAATAAAAGATTAAATACAATCAAATAAAAGGTGAAGAAAAAAACTTGTACGGCTTATAAATTTTAAAATAAAAATATATTATTTAAATCCTAGTTTCGGAATTTTTAGGAATGAAAAAAATATTCATTTCAGTAAATATTCATACTGTAAAAAATAAATTGATATTTATGTGCAATTATGTCATTTATTTAAAAAATTGAATTTTCTTTTACAGACTGCAAGCAAAGAAAACATCGAGACACTATCAGCTCTTGAAATCGCCGAAGGAATGACATATCTGGACCACAAAATTTTTATTTCCATACGAAGCGAGTAAGTATTTGTTTAAATACATTTTCAAATTATATAAAATATCTTTATTGGCAAATCATTTTATCATCTGATAAATCATTTTTAAGCTAAACTATTAATACGATGTAATAAGGTAACTTTGTTATTAAAGCACCAAACCAAAGAAAAAATACACAAAGATATAATATGAAATGCTAAATTTGGTCTCTGGAGTTAAAGTCAATGAGCCTGTGCTTAAATGTCAAAGGTAACTAAAAATAGAACAAATTTCCCTTAGAAAGCTCCATGTATACAAGAATATTACGATTTTGTAAAAAAGATACAAATAATAAATCACTTTAAACTTTTGAAAATGAAAAAATATGAACAAATTTTTGAAATCAGGTCACTCACTCGTAAAATCCTATGTTACGATAAAACCCAAAATAAAATTACCAGTCTGTAACATTGATTTCAAAAAATAATTTTAGAGAAAATTACAAAGTTTGTAGCCCTAGCAAAATGTCTATGTAAAAAAAAGAATCATATACACTGAAAAAAAAGATATAAACCACGTATTTTCTTGCGTTTAAAAAAATGATACATTCATAAAATATTTGAAATCAGTTTTCTTTAACACAGTGAAACATAAAAGTTATTATATTAATTGAAAATTATTCTTCCATAAATTCAAAAGTTATTACTGAATAATGTTTGCTCTAATTTCATCCAAAAAGTAAAAAATAAGTTATATTTTTACTAAGTAAAAATTAAGAAAAATTACTTATCAGGAAAGCATTCACTTAAAAGATACAAACTTACCGGAAATAAATAACTTTCGGATTTGTGATATGGATTTTTTATGTTGTTACTTTACAATAAAAAAGGGAAAAACTCTTGAGTAAAGAAGTGAAAATTTATAATTTTTAACTGAAAGATAAATTAATTTATAAAAAAAAATTGACAGAATCAAATTCCTCATAGTCACAAAAAAATTTCAACTTTTAATTCTTGATGATAATTGAAAATTCAAATGATAAGGAATAAGATAATACATTGCTATTTATGCGAAGATTTTATAGAAAGGAACACTAGTTTATTACTCTAAACCATAGGTTCTCAAACTTTTTAGTCTCATAGACCCCTTGCCATGTTTTCCGGTTTAAGGTAGACCCCTGTTTAATTAATATTGAATTTTTGCAAATTTATCAACTTAAATGTCTTTTTGACAGCTGGTACTACTATCCTACTTCAAAAGAATTAAATTTCTGACGCTAATGAAGTATAGTGTTTAAAATGTAAAAAGCACACATGTTAATTAATTATATTAAAACTTAATAAAAAATGCTAAATTAACTAACTAAATGACTAACATATTATTTTAATAGGAGGGAGGAATCTCTAGCACTACAATATCAAATTTTCAACATTTGATATCAATCTTGTCTGGTTTAACCTTATATCTCCTCTGTTAGTATTGTCCAGTTTTTTTCTTCTTTATTATTATTTTGTTTTGGAGATTGGCAACCGCGCTGAAACTCCTCCCCACAAACTTCTTCATACAAAAAATGAAAAACTTCCTCGTGATATTCCATAAGTCGGGACAAATAATAGGTTTGACTTTTCAAAGCCAAAATTGCTGGCATGCGTTTCTAAATTTTAAGATATTCATTAGTGCTTATTACGATCAGTTCCTATTTTAATGTGACATTTTTGCAATATGACCATATGAATTCATTGCTTACTGTGGTATTGCCATAGTCAAAGCATTTTCAAACCTGGTTTCAAAATCTGAATAAAAGGCATTTAAATGTTGAACGTAAGTTAAAGTTCTGACGGATTGTCTGTGCCAAATTTAGGGGGAAAAATTTTGGTTTCCACTTGATTATAAATTTTGTTTTAAAACTAAAGTCACGATCTAGTTTAATGGGAGCATCTATCATAGATCCCCACTTACATCTCATGGGCCCCCAAATTAATTTTTGGCTGACGTACACCCCTTGGAAGTTGTCATGGACCCCTGGGGGTCTATATAGACCACTTTGGGAATCACTGCTCTAAACCAAACTGGACAGTATTTCATAAAAATAAATTTGAAACAGCTTACATCAAAAATGTTTCTTAGATGAATTCAAGATACTTGACACATGTTAAAAATTAAAAGAACGCATCAAATACTTTTTATGAAATCAACTCTTAAATAATGAGATTAAATTTAACAATTTCATGTTTTATATCGTAATAAATATTTTTAAAAAAAGGGAATACGAGAAAAAAAATTGAACAATGAAATTGAAAAAAAGAGCAATTTAAATTGTTTAATTTAATATTAATTACATGCTTGGAAAATTATGTGTTCACTTTATTAATGAAAATAATATTCTTATAAATTATTAATAAGTTTATTTTATTATCAAAGAACAAAGATTCATATTAGTATCCAAACATTTATCATTTTATGTTCTTTCAAAAAAAATCTGTCAACTATTTTTACTTCTGAAATCTATATATCCAGTATATCAATTTATGTACGGAAAATATGCACCTATTACATTAGAGCTGGCATTTGCTTGGAATCAAGAAACACTTTGTGTATGTGGAGGATTCTGGAATGCTGTACCTTTTTTAAATTATTGCATTCATTAGTAGGGTGGATAGGAAAAAAAATTTCAAAATCACCTATGTGAAAAAAATATTTTCCATTATATAAACGAAAGGGAAAATAAAATAGAAATTTAATCTTTATGCAAAGTACTGACTCAAGGAAAATGAATTTCAGGTATTTGTGAGATTTTTAATATAGTAAAAAGTCCAAGTAATTATTATTTTTTTAAAAAAGACATTTTAGCATTTATTGCGATGAGAGGCACTTAATAAATAGTTGCAAGGCAAAAACACCAAGTACATTTAACGCTTTCTCTTTAGTATTAAATTTTTAAAAACCTACTGTCGAAATTACAATGCATAATAATGCGGAAGATAGAAAAAAAAGCTTGGATCGGACTAATTCAACAATGCAGGAAGAGAAGGAATGCTGCAATTTGCACTGTACTATTAACTTCTTAATACTCACTTGTTAATAATCATGCTTTTGGTAATTTATACTGTTGAAAGATGATTTTAATTTGAATCTCTAAATTCATTTAATTAAAATTTCCGTTCTTTCGAATATATAGTCGAATCTCGATAATTCAAAGTTGAAGGGACCAATAACAAACTTCGAAATATCAAGAGGGTAGGAAAAAGCTCCCAAAATATACACAGAGAAATTTTTTCTAACACTTTTAAATTTGAAACTATGTAATAAAGCAACAATTGTACATATGTATAAAATTACTTTAAAGTATTTTTAAATGTACATATTATACAGTATAAATATTGTACAGAAGTTAAAAGTCCAGTATTAAAAGAATACATTTATATATTACAAGAATACATACTGTACATAATTAATCTTTTTTGACAAAAAATCTGTTATCTTTGAAACTTTGTTTAATCTGTTGTCGGTTCCCTCAGTCATTGTCCACTCGTCCTTCAAGGCAGGTCCCAGTTCGGCTCATGTCCTATTTGATGCCTGATGCCATAAATCACACAGATGAGCCATAAATTGACATGTCTATCCCACGCAAAATACACAATCCTATGCAACTCTTCTTTACAATAGCAGACCACTCTTTCTAAGCCCATGTGTAGCAAGGCCACGCGTTGAAAAAAAGATATGGATGGCTGACAACAAGTTCGGCTGGTCTATTCTCCACCTAAAGAAGGAAAGCAATAAAAGTGTCTTTTTGCTTGAAGAACCGGGAAACACAAAGAAATGATGGCAGACAGATGGTCATCAAAAGGGCTACGTTACAGGGAAGATACGCAGAGACAATACAACACAAAACATGTAAGCTCCAACCTGTTTGCTACAGAGCTCTACATGATAGTAAGGGTTCAAATTGTCGAGAGTTTTATAAGATAACTTCGAATTATCGCGTGTTGTAGTCTGGCAAGCCGTAGATTTTATTTCGAAATATTGAGTATACTAAAACGTATTGTTTTAGTTCGAAATATCAAGAGTTTTTCTAGGGGCTGAGCATATACTTCGAATTAGTGAGAGGTTCGCATTACCAAAGGTTTAAATTAGCGAGAGTACCCCGAATGTATATAATTATTTTTATCCTATAATCTCCATTCCATAGAACATGTTTTCGGCACATAGGTAGATTCCGATTAATAATATTTTTCTTTTCAATATAACCGTGATCCACCCTAATAATTAGCTGATATTAAATCTCAGAAAAGGTATAAATTGTACCATAAAAATCAATAAATATATGTTAAATAAAATATTGTCAGTTTTATTTAATATAACTGTTCAAATTTCATATCATGTACGGCTGCACACACACAAAAGCCCATTTAATTTTAGAATCAGTTTAATGAGACAAATGTACTCACTCCCACTCTTTCTCTCTTACACTTTTCTATATTTTTTTAATCAAAAATGAAATTGCTTGTTGAAATTCTCATCACAGTCTTCTAGTTAAAGTCAGCAAACTTACATCTATATTTACTCTTATAGAATTTCATATAAGGAAAATTTTACTCATAAATGTATGTCGACCTAAATATAGCGAACATTTTCTCTACTTTTGGTTTCCTGTCTTGGCGGGCCGATATTTGCCCACCCCTGTATTAAATGCCATCCTTAATATGATATTTTAAAGTTTTATATATCTAACATTTTACTTCTTTTGTACTGTAACACAACATTTTATAATTATAAGAAAATCTTAAATAAATTTTAAATTAAAGACTAAAAATAGCATGAATTCCCAAATAGAATTGTTTTTAATTTTATTGTTATCATCTATTACATTAGGCTATCATATGTTCTTCATCCAATCCTCTGGTCATTTAATCAGTTAGCTTCAAAAATTACTACATTTTAAAATAAATCATAAAAAAAATATTTTATCATGACACTTTTCTATATAAAGAAATTAAATAATTTTTGCACACATCTCTCTTTTATTGGACTGTTATTTATTAAGTGACATATTTTGTTCTTTTCAGAGAATTTTTAGGCCAAGCATGGATGAAACCAGAAAAAGCCACAAAAGCCCCTAATATTTTACTTATGACTCGGCGATTCAATGACGTAAGTATTTTTATTTTATCTTTTTATACTGTGAATAAGTCATAAGAGAATAGCTTTGTAACGAAAAGAAATCTTAGAATATATATGTGATTGAAGAAAGAAAAATAATAAATTAATTTCCAAAAGTTAAACGTTGAACCTTTAATAAATATTTTTATACAATTAATGAAAGGTACTGAGAATTTATTAAATAGCTTAGTTTGCGCGTCCAATATTTAGCCCCAAGTGTTTCTCAATCATGGTTTATTTTCTTCAATCTTTTCTTGCATCCAATCTTAAAGTAAACTGTACCCTACATCCCTGCCCTGAGTCAGCAACAATGACTAATTTATCCTTTTGGTTAATTGACTTTTTTTTTTTGTTCTTGTTTTTTGATTTCAGAATTTTAGTTTTCTCTGTTCAGTACAATAATTGAATAATCCATCATTTCTTTATATGTAGATATATAGATAGATATAAACCTTCCTATCTTAGTTCTTAAGCCTAAAAATTTTCTACTGTATTATTATGACTATTCTTTTTTAACCTGTACTGTCTTGTTATATTCTTACACACGACTTAGCAGCATTTAGTTAAAATGATAGAGATTTTAATTTATTATGAATCATTTCTTATATATATATACAGAAAAAGGGAATAATATATAAAATTGCGTTTATTTCTCCGTAGGTAAGTCGTCTCGTAGTTTCTGAAATTATGCGCGCGACAATGATGTCGGCCCGCGTGTCCATCATCGAGAAATGGGCGGCCGTGGCCGACATCTGTCGATGTCTGCACAATTTCAACGGCGTTCTGCAGATCTGTGCCGCTTTTATGAACAGTTCCGTCTTCAGGCTCAAGAAGACGTGGGAAAAAGTATCAAAGACCGTAAGAAGTTTTTCTTTTTCTTAATCAAATTAGTTGTATTTTAAGTATATTATTAAGTGCTGGTTTTTTTTATTCACAGAATAAGAACAAAATGGTCATTTATTAGAGTATAATACCTCATAATTCGAAAAAAGTAAATGCTCTTAGTTTGTAGTTGTTCAGATATCTGAACAACTACAAACTAAGAGTATTATTTTACCACGCGACAAGGGAAACTTATAGAACTACGATTATTTAATCGCTGAAAGAGCAATACAACATCAATATGCTCTACAGGATTACATTAAATACCAAATCACAGATTGAAAAGAAAATTTGGTAAATTCCTAGTTGAACTCCTTAATATTTTTAGCACCACAATTTTCATTAAATAGAATCAAAAGAAAAGGTTGTTGTTTTTTTTCAAAATAACCAAATTTAGTTAAATTTTAAGCTTGCAGCTTGCGTAAGAGACTTACTAACTTCGCCTTAAAATCCTTTAAAAAATGGGGCCAAATCAGGAGGTTCAACTAGAATCTGACCAAAATTTTTTCTATACGGGGATCTGATTCTTCAAAGGATATTCGATTTGTACAAAAACACATGTATATTTCAAAATGTTGCTGTTGTTATTTTTGCTCAATGCTATTTTTTCATTGCTTTTATTTGTAATCACTAGTTATCGTATACATTAAAGCAATAATGCAGTACAATTTTTACATTTTAAAAATAAATTTTTTATAGTATAAATGCAGTTTTAGAAATAAACTTACGGAGTCTCAAATAGGAAAAATTATTTTGTTACACTTTGCTCTATAAACTTTAAAAAACCTCAAAATATAGACTTAAAATAATAGATCAACTGTTTAAGATTTGAAGTATCAGATCAACTGATTTTGAAATTACCTTTCTTTCTGTGTTTGCAGTAATTATTCTCATTCAGATCTGTCTACTAAAAAACTAGCCGGAACGATTTGAAAATCATAACACTCATTTTGAATGAGATATTCTGGAAATGATTGATAAATACTTAACAAAGAAAAATGCTAAAATATAAATAGACTTCTTATTTCTGTTTGATTTATATAAGTTTTATAACAAAATTTAGATTTATATACGTGTGTATTCAAATATTGCTGAAAAAACTTAAAAAAAAACCCATAAAAACTAAATAGTTTTGAAAAAAACTATGTACTTAAAAATATTTTGTATATTTAGAACCAATTTTAGAATAATAGTCAAACTTCGGAATAAATTAAAGAAAAAAAAATTTATTGTATTATTTAATTTCTTTATTATAATTATTGTCAGCATAAAATAACTAAATGACAAAACAAATCATAACCTTTCATGTTTCTTGTTTTTGTGGATGGAATCAGTAATTGTACAAAAGAAACCTTTTTTTCTCATTATAGACCAAACAGAGTATTGACAAACTTCAAAACTTAGTTTCAGCTGACGGGAGATTCAGAAATATGCGTGATGCACTTCATAGGTATGTAACAACCATTTATTTACATAAATTCCTTCTACCTGATCATTATCTAATTTTAAAAAATTATGAACAAAGCATAAAAAAATAATTACATGAAATACATAATTTTTCCCTCTTTCATGATCAGGAGCTTCGCAAAACTATTTCTGTTAGAAACTGGTCAACAATAATTAATACTAATGAATTTTGCTTGGTGTCAGCTTCAAATATTCCGTGAATGTTTAGCTTTGTATTATTGGCTCTTAAATCTTTTGCTTTTTAGTTAAAAACATAAATAAGAATTTCTATTGATAATATTTTATGGAATATTTGGTCAGCGACTTTGTGGCCTGTGAATTCTACACAATTTCCGATTCTCTTCTCCCTAAATAAACGAAGTAAAAGAAACCGAAGATCAAACAGGATTGGTTGTCAAAAACTTCAAAATGGAATGATAAAGAAGTCTGTTGAGTAACATCCTCATTTAAAATTCATTTTATAACTGGGATTCAAACTTACAAGATTCGTCACCCATAATTTTAGCATTACTTCCAGAGAATATTAATACTAATTAAACATATGAATTCGGAGTATTTGTAATACTCTATAAACTGGTAAGCATTTCAAGAATATTACAAGCACTCTACTCCCATAAGATATAATTTTTTAAATTATTGACCAATTCACTTAAGAGAGAGAAATTGTAACATAGGGCTCTCCGCAAGGTCTGTTCTCTAATAACTTAGGTTTCTTCCTTCCAGCCAAATTATCTCTTTAAGGTAACACAACGACTCTGTACAAATTTGAACGCCTACCGAATAATATAAAGTCAGTGAGATAGATCATGTAATATAGATTATCATAGAGAGCAGTAGATATTTGTGGACGATAATGCCACTTTAATTAGTGCCTGAATCTTAGTTGCGTAGCCACTTGAGCGAGAGAAGATAATGGAAGATTTTCAAATTGTTAAGGTATCCGACTACCCCAAATTTGTGAATTTTGCCAAAAGTTTCACAAATTTTTTATGATTTTCATTTATAGGCCATCTTATTAGCTTTATAAAAATACCAAGTTTATTATTTTCCGTTCACTAGGATAAAAATTCATATGTTTTAGTAAAAGCAGATGCCATTACTTTAAGCAAGATGTCATACTTTAAAATACATTTTACTCGAAATGTGTCTTTTTTGAAAATGCTCAAACGAGGGCAGTGATTGCTAAAAAAAGTTTTGAAAACAATTAACTGAAATTTTTTGCGTATGTTCTGTATAACAGTAAAAAGTGTTTTAGCCTTCAGATTTATCAATCACTGTTTTATTACAAAATTTACAGTCCCTAATGTGAATGTAATCACTGTTTTTTAAGCAATTTCATATAATAACTAAGATAAAGTGCTTTAGTTTTTGTAAAAATTAAAATATCTCTTATCTCGAAGGTCATTTCAAAAATGAATAGCATAACAACACATCGGAATTGAAAAATTGTTCATAAACTTTGGGTACAGAATGGGCCGCGTGTATGTTATTTTTTTGTAAATTTTTACTAATTTTTTCCCATTTTAGTAATATTAATTTCTTTTTCTCTTCTTAATTTTAGCATATTTTTCTTAAATGTACTAAACAAATCTAAAAACCACACAAAAAACCTCATATCTTCTTTTTTTAAGAAATCACAAATAATCGGTTACCGTCAGAGGAATTGCAGCTTATTTCAGATAAGTATATGGGAGCCAGGTATTACAGAATACCATTTCCATTTCTAAGAATAACTTTACTGGTTTTTGATGAAAATCTACAAAATCATCAAGGATATATACCACAAAAAATTGTAAGGAATTATCACTTGTCAAAAAAATATTTATTTTGTTGTTATAAAAAAATTATTTTTTAAAAAATTATAAATACAGGGTATAAATGTAATAATCAGGTAAGATGGAACAGACAGTTTAAAACATTGAAAAACTAATTATGATTTTATAAAACGTTGTTATTTTTTATTATAAAATCCATATTTTTAAGAATACGTGAAAGTCATTTTTGTTTCGAATTTATTAACAAAATTCATAGTCCAGGACAGTCAAGATAAAACAGCTGTCAGAAAACAGCTGTGATGCATTGAATTCAAATTTTCCCTCGATGATCTTCAGAGAATTTTTCCGTTACACACAAAAGATACATTCAGTATCTTTGTTTTACATTACAGATGATCCATAAGAATGGAACAATTCATTGCACCTAAAACTGGAGTCGTCTCTTAGTCTAGAAGCTTGGTCTGATTTATTATCAGTGTCTTTTTGTTCTGAAACCTCTGATTCTTTCTTTTTGTCCTTTTCTTTTAGTTTATTCTCTAACACTTTTTATATTGGGAGTAAGTTACTATAGAAGAATATCCATCTTTCATGCCTGTTGTTTATGTTTTGATTTAATTCCAACGGATTCAACTTTTTAAAAAATACACTTAAGTTTTAACTGAGGCTATATTACTATTTATAAAATTGAGCAAGCTATCAAACTCATTTTAACATCCTTTTTATTCGGTATATTTTGTCGGGTCATATGGAATACTATACTTTTACTTCATATATTATGGAATACTCTATAACCTCGTCACACCATCTAGGAAAATGAACCTTTAAACTGAAGGACAAAACATGGTCAGCTAAAAAACAACCACAGTACTGCAAACAACTATTATTTAAGTGTACATTATGCTTAAATTCAATGTTCAAGTCCCATGTATATCAGTAAGTAAAAATATTTAAGAATTTGCCTGCAAAAATTTTTGAAAATCGCAAAACCTGCTTTGTTTTGCAGCGAGTCGTACGGCAACAAGTGGTCAACTCTCACTGCAATGCGTCCTGAGAGTATTTCTTCAGTACTTCAAGGTTTTCTACTCATTCACAACTACAGACAGAGCCAAAATATTAGTATTCCATATTACTCGATTCTCATCTACCAATTGATTTTTCCCCTTAGCTTGCCATGTCTGCTTATAACGTACTTCATTTCTAGTAATTAACTTAATAAAAGTAATTTATATATATTGCAATTCTTTTGGTAATATTTAGAGAGTTCACAATTCAATAACTTCACCACCCATGCTGTGTTCAGTTCACTCCAAAAATCAAGCTAATGACCATGATCTTCACCTCAATCAACATAAGGGGGAGGTACCGCGTCAAAATGGGTCACTCTATAAGACAATTGGGACATAAATCAAAGGGAATTGTTAGAGCTTATAGCTTATCTATATAGTATAATTAATTTTCCTGAATGTACAAAAAAATATTTTATTATTTTTTTTCTTTTATTTTTAATATAAAAATTATTTTTATGGGCTTTTATATGTTCAGAGCTTAAAAAACGAGTTTTGTGAGAATCTTACTTGAATGCTAAAACTATAATCTTAAAATATTTACCTTTGAAATATTTTTATAGTGAAATTTTTTTTATAATTATATAAATTTATTAATAATTCCATTGAAGTTGTTCCTTATAACTTCTTTTTCTACAAGTACAAATGTTTGAGAAAAACTATGACACAAAAAAATAATTAATATTTAATCAAATATTTAGATAAAAAAATTTGTGAAATATTTTTAACCTTTTTTTTCAAAGTGGTACTTGTATTTCCTTAGGCATTCATTTATACGGCATCTTAATTAATCTTTTATTTGTTTTTTAAATGCAAATAAATTGATAAAATTATTCCTTTCTCTAAATGAAATTTTTAAAAATTATCTTTTGATAGATGTGATCCACCATGCATTCCTTATCTCGGCATGTATCTAACAGACTTATCCTTCATTGAAGAAGGTACACCAAATTTCACCGATGAGGGACTGCTCAATTTTTCTAAGATGAGGATGGTAAGATAATGCTTTGGCATTTTTATGTATGTAGAGAACAAATATAGTACATTTTCCATAGGTATGTGTACCAAATTTATCTGAATTTTTTATTAGACAATGTTATATAAAATGATAGGAAACTCAAAATGTTAAAATTGGATCTTCACAAAACTGAACACAAATAATCTTCAACATATTATACACAAAAGTGTTCAAAAAAATATATTCATAGTTTTTTCAAATTCTTTTTTTTTTTCGTGTAAATGTAATTATCTGTGATTCCAACCCTTTATAATACTGAGTTTTCATTACATTCCTACTCTTTTGCTCACTCTCTCCCTATATTTATCTTGTTCAAAGTTTCAATCGTTAATAAAATACTTTCTATTCATCCAGTCAAGTTCAAATAAATTTTTAAACTTGTAGTGGATTACACTTAATGTTAATACAGTTTTTTGAAATAATAATTTATTAATTACCGCTTAATTAGTTAAACTAATTACCGGTTTTCGCCGCCAACTTAGATTTGTCTCCATTGTTGTAACAATGTAACGGTTAAAACAATGACAAAAGTTCGCGCCGAAACTGGCTTTTCAGCCAAACTAGCCAAACCGGGTGTGTATTGTTTCAACAATAAAGACAAACCATGCTCTTTTTTAATTCCTACTATTAATTCCCTCTCTCCCTATATATATATATATCTTGTTCAAATTTTTAATCGTTATTAAAATACTTTCTATTCATCCATTCAAAGTAGGAATTGATTTTTTTTTAAAAATAAATATTACCTGTTTTATTCATATTCAAATACAAAAATGTAAGAAAAGTAACAAGTACTTATTAATTAATCAGTGATAGCAAAGAAAAAATAATTACAGAAAATTATTTTCTGAAAAGGGATTTTTTCAAGTACTTCTACGATACAAACTTTTAAATAAAATATTAAAATAAACTAAACCTTAAATAAAATATTAAAATAAACTAAACCTTAAATAAAATATTAAAATAAACTAAACCTTAAATAAAATATTAAAATAAACTAAACCTTAAATAAAATTTTAAAATTAATTACGTCTTAAATGTATTAAATTAATTAAAAACTTTAAATAAAACGGTTCTTATGTGTTATACTATTGACCGTTTTTGCCAATTCAAAAAAATAAAACCAAAAGCTGTAATTATTACTATTCTGTTCGAAAAAGAGCGGGAGCGTTTTCCAGTATTGGCTGCTTATTGCGACATTTGGCACAATGTTTTGATTTGAAGAAATTGGTCGATGGTAAAATACATAAGTATCAAAAAAACAATTAAATTAAAAGCATGTTTTTAATTAGAAAATATTGAAATTAATTATTTTCTAAACAACAATTAAAATTAATTGTTATTCAGAAAATTTATTTGTAAACACTACCGTCTCTTTCCAATAATTGATATTTTTAGACAATTTTCTATATTTTTGTTTCCATTGTTCTCTGTGTAATCAAATAAAATATTTTTGTCATGAAAATATAAAATAATTTGTATGTTTCATATTATTTATGTTAATGTAATGTCCTTTCTACGCCTAGATTGCTCATGTCATTCGAGAAATTCGCCATTTTCAACAAACACCATACAAAATAGATATGAGTCCAAAAGTAAGTAAATATTTCATTTTAATGCTTTTTGTAAGAAATATAGACTTGGCAATTGTTTTTTTATTTCCCTTACTTTTTCACTTGAAATATACTCCCAATTCTTTTTACTGCTGGGTGGATTGGTTGATTTGTCGCTGGTCTTCTGTACCTAAGGTTGCGAGTTCGACCCCAGCCCATCAGTGGATTTTCATGATGCAAAAAATCGACAGTGGCCATGTCATATGTTTAGGCGGCCTAGAGTGTCTGTTTGGCTTGGGTGCTCTCGGAAAAATTAAATCCTAGTGCAGATTCACATCGTCAGAGCTCATGTGTCTCCCTCTGTGGAGGAAACTTGGCATCAAAATTACCTGCGTCGATTGGTATCCGTATACAGGGTGCCGCATTAAAGAGAGTTACCAGCTCCCGGAGAATGTACTAGGTCTGCAATCGTAAAACACCAATCCGTAGCCCATTAGAAATTTTAAAAAACTTACTGTTCTACAAGATCTTATTAGCAACTGCTAAAATACTAAAATAGCAATTATTACTATATTTTACTTTCCACTATTTAAATAATGAGAAAATTTATTTTGTAAAGGTTCTAATAAACATCGTGTTACTGATTGAGTTTCAAACACCTTTCAATTTTTTTGATAAAAGTCTTTCCCACAGAAATATTTTTATAATTGAAGCGCTTAAAAGCTACACTAAGGCTATGGCAACATAGTGAATCGTGTTCAAGTAATAAGGACGGCATCTGAACTTACACTCAATCTCCGAATTTTTACACCATGGCAACAGGAAGTTTTTCAGCCTTCAATTTGCATCAGCCCCTCTATGAGGTGAATCTTCAATTACATCAAGATTCGACACCTCCGACAACGAATTCGCAACCATCCAATTAACACTGAAAAATTTTCATTTCAACACATATTCCTCACTTGATAGCTCTGATAAAATATGTTAAGAATCTACGGGTGTGGAGGATTGTTCTTCAAAGTTTAAGTTTAATGGGAAACCTTTAGTTAATGAACGTGAAACTTTGGGTATTTCTGGCCGATACCATTTAAATCAGCGTTTCTCAAACTGTGGAGTGCACCCCTTAGGGGGGCGTGATAACTCTACAAAGGGGGTGCAAGCATATTAAAAAGTCAAAAACGAATGATTATTTTTAAAAAATTATTAATTTACTAAAAATAAACAACAAAATATATTCTGACATAGCAAATAAAATACACATTACGTTGTTATAATACACTTATAAATATATCATCTCGGCGCAATATATTTTATAATTAATTTAACACAATACTAAGTTAAGAACAAATTAAATAATTAACAGTGATCTCATGAGCTTGTCATATATAAAATTACATACAAAAATCAAAACTTCTCTTGATAACTTGTTTAGCTTATAATTAATCCCTTTAAAAGGTGGATTAAAAATTACGCGATTCGCTCCCAAATGCCACTGTTTAACACGTTGGCGAGCGTATGTGTTATATTGGGGGGGGGGGGGGAGAAAAGGAATAAATAAGCGAATCCTCTGAAATAAGTAATTCGCCGCAGACACACGCACTATCAAGGTCCTTTTATTGCATCCCAAAGCCTTCGGAATAATTTTACGGATAGCAATGTACAGAAAACATCACACTTTGGAAAGACGTATACGAAAGAAGATACGTACGGGGCAATTAACTCACTGGCTGAGTGAGACGTTTATATACGCCGATGGCACTTAAGAGGGTTAAGTCGCATTTTAAAAATAGCGTCAAATTATTGAATTCAATGCATTGTTATTGTATGGAGGGGGGTGTGATGAAAATTATGATTGAATATTGGGTCGCAAACATTGAAAGTTTGAGAAACACTGATTTAGATGACTTTACACGTGGACGCGCATTCTTAGAAAAATTGAATGGGGATGAAAAGACACACAGATGCTAGTAGAATTTGATATTGTTCTTTGCTTTATTTCAAAACTTTGGAAAGCATTTCAAAACGCTTGATATGGTGGTGAGCGTAATAAGGGGAGATCGTATTTAAGTACGGCCCATACGATAGAGAAACACATTTTCTTATCGCAGTGCTTCTCAAACTTTCAATACTTGTGACCCAATTTTCAGTAATAATTTTCCTAGCTATCCTTCTTACAATAACAATGTATTGAATGCAATAATAATATATTTTAACGTTAAAGCTACAATACAATTCGACTTGAACTATTATCCGCACAAATTATCACGATAAATATTAAGTGTGTGAATAATTTTGTATATTATATGTCCACGGGAGTCACTAGTAATTACTAAACTAATTATCAAATACTTTATGTACAGTGCCGAAACATTTATAAGTATGTCATATCAGTGTGGATGTGTTATTTCATGTGTAGAATGTTTTTTGTTTTGCTTCCTTTCAGTTAATTGATAATTATTTTAAATCTTTCATTTTCCATTCTTCGATATGGTCGCACCCCAACTTAGGGTTATCCCCCCCCCAGAGGGGTCCCCACGGCTTGAGAAAAGCTGTCTTATCGGTAAAATGATTGGCTCACCACAGCCAGGCAGGGTGGCAAATGAGTTTGGAAGAAGGAGGATTTTATGCCTGAAGATCTGTTGTATGTTTACCATTGTCCAGACATTACTATAGGGCCCGTATGAAATATCGTGATCATCGTAACTGGATCAATGAGGAATCCAATAGGAATAGGATTTGTCCAATAGGAATAGGATTTGTCCAATAGGAATAGGATTTGTCCAATAGGAATAGGATTTCTCCAATAGGAATAGGTTCGGTATTAGTTTTGACTGTAGATGACAACCTATCTATAGTGAGAGTGATACTGCTTATCGAAGAAGAAACAAGATATCAATCATTGGCATGGCCACGTAATTTTAGCGCGTTTTTCACATGTTGTATTTTACAATAATGCAACTAATGAACTTTTTACTAACAAAAATAATGTACTATACTTTAAAAAAATTTTAATTTTTTTTAATTTTAAATTATTAAATTTAAATATGATTCGGCTCATCTAGGGCACAAATGCGACCAAATGCCGAAAACCCGAGGTCAATCGGTTAATTATTGGCTGAGAAAAAGGTACGACAAAATATGGAACGAAGACGAAATTTGCGTCCTAATAGCGCTTTTTTTTACACTACGAGAAAAACGCGCTAAAAATATCCAGGAAAAGACTGATATTCCACATATAGTCTGACATCAGGATTAGCGGACGCAATCCCCTGAAGGTGTTTGAAACAGGGATTATGACCGGTTAACAATACATTAATGAAGTTCTGTTGCCTCATCTTCGTCTTTTCCGTAGTGCTGTCGGTTCTAAATTAGTTTTCGTGGAAAATATATACTGTGACGGATCTATACGTGACCTTCTGAATAATCCTCTTGGGAAAACTTTGGGGCTAGCTTTCGCGTTAATTCACAGCCATCCCTCAAGAAGAAACCTTGATATGTAGATTAGTTTGGCTATATAAGGTCAAGGTTTTGTAAATGTAACATAGAAGAAGCAGAGGAACTGTTGCGGTGATATGTAGGTGAGATTTTTTTCATATCACAACGTGAGTTAAGGAAGGAGTTTGCTACTATAATAAATTAGGGGATTGAGAATTAATAATCCAAAATAGAGTAGATTAGATTAAATTAAACAGATCACTATCGCTTGTTTACATATTGTAGATTGCTCTCTTTATATCACTCCTAAGGTCTCCTCTTATAGTTTCACTTGTGATTGATTAGTGTGCTTGATTAGTAATAATATTAATTATTATGGAAGTTTCTGCTCTTGCTTTGTCCCCCTCCCACACACCCTTAGCTCAGCAGGACGGTGAAAGAATGGCTTCAAATAGAAGTTACTCACAATATTTTCTCTCTGGCTATCTATATCCATTTAATATAAGGAGTTAGTGAGAACGAGAAGTTTTGTTTTATAATATTAGTTACACTTTCCATACATTATTATTTGATATATGTTTTTAACATTCGATTTGATGATCAATTTATCGAATATTTCACGTCATTTTTTCGTTCCAAAGGCGGATTAAAAGTATTGTATCACTTTTAATTCTATTTTAATGTTTGAACCATCTGTGATTTTAAATTTTATTCTGTCTTACTCAGGTGACAAATTATCTGCTCGACCCTACACGTCTAATGGCTGATGAAGAGCTTTATCAAATATCCTTGTGTCTAGAGCCAAGATTATCACGATTAAGCACTAAAATAACAACACCCGGTGCTGGATTCATGGGATTCTCTTCGTCGTCATCCCCCACTTCCGGTGGACAAGGGTCAAGCTCGTGAGGACAGTTCTCAACACCTTACATACAATGTATCAAATACCCTTGAAACTTTCGTCATATATATTCAAGGAGTGACAGCAATCAAAAAAAAAATTATACGGAAAATATATATTACAATAACTTTGGTACAATAACACAAGAGCATTATCCGAAAAAATTTTCCCATGAACATAACCATATTGTGGACTACTTAAAAGTAGCCAAAAACTTCATTTTGTTGGTTATGAAACTGTGACAGAGACATGACAATGAGGTAAAAAAAATCCTTACATACATATATATTTATTTATTCATTTTAAACATCATGCAAAATGTGATGTTACGATTTTAATTGTCTTTATTTAATTTATGTATAATTTATGTATGTAATGTGAGTGTTTTTCATGCAAAAATTCTTTTTTGAATTGAAATGTTGTGCTTTCTTTAAAAAATTTGTAATTTGTCTTCTGAAATTTTAATTATAATGTGTGTGTTGCGTAACAGAATATCAACTCAGATAATCTTATAATTGTAATTTTGATGTCTTAACGATAATACTTGTCTATTTGTCATCTGTCTTAAATGTTCCTTGATTCAAATGGAATCTAAAATAGAATAATTGAAGTATTTTTCATCCGTTCCTGACTAAAAGTAACCTTTTGATGTGTATTTAAAATTATAATCCTCCCTACTCTGCGTTATGTATAAATATTAAACTGTTTTGTTTTTCATTAAAATCAATCGGTCCATTCTATTTAATCAATCTATGTCAAAAAATTAGATTTCTTTGATTATTGAAAAATATTTTTTTTTTAAATTCTAAAAAATTATTGCAATATTAGTTTTTAAATCTACATGCGTATTGGAAAAAAAAATTTTTAAAACTGATTCTACGTTAAAAGGGCTATTTTTCTTTTTTAAAAAAAAGAATCATAAAAAATTGTACACGTATGAAAGTATGACATTTTTTATGAGAATTATTACTTTAGTTTTCAAAAATTCAAACGTTCATTTACTGCAATTTATTACATGTACAAAAGTTTTATTGATTCGCATGTTTTAAAAAAATGCAGGTATAAAAAAAATCTAAAATATATAAAAATTGTTCAAAAAATTTCAACAAGGGCTTAAAAAATTTTAACAACTTATAAAAAATAGAGGAAATTATAACATGCTATAGTTTAAGTTCATAAAATATTGAAAATTATTTTATTTCAAAATTTTTGTTTGAAATACCTTAAGCAAATTTGAATTTTTTTGTATCTTAAAAATGTTAATTAAATTTTTAAGAACTTATATATATTGTACAAATTATACTTATTGTGTAACTGTATCTCGAAGAAAAGCCATCAAATTATTCAATATCTGCTTAAATATATATTAAACAAAAAGTAACACTTGTATATATATATTGCAAACTATTGTGTGTAACTTTAATTCGAGAACAGTCATCAAATTATATAATTCTCAAAAAAAGTTATTCTAAGACTATACTAAAATTTAAGTCTTTTGAAAAACACAAGAAACTGTTGTTTTTTTTTATAACTAATTTAATGAAACTTCATCCTTAATATTAGACCTGCACTAAAAAGAGCTGCTTCGAAAGTACCTCAGTAAAATTTGCTACAAATATTATTTAAAAAAATATTATACAATTGAAAATTTTATATTTTATAAACATGATGTATATCTAAATGTATACAAGCACACATATATATGAGAAGTAATTACAAATTATTTTCCCTGTATATAAATGTTTTATATCATTATTAAGGATATAGGTTTTATGTTGTCAGTGATTAGTTTGATTTTTTGAAAAAGTCACTGGAAAATGTACATTCAATGTATACTTATAAATTTCGTGCCAAACTCTTATCAAGTATATATTAGATTTAAATCTGTACTTGTTTCTTATCTAACGAGAGCAAGAGAGGGGAATTATTTATTACAGAAATTTACAACTTTAAAAGTCATTTTGAATTTTGAGAATGTTTTTATGTTTATTTTTAAAGTTCTGAATTCCAAATTGGAACATAAAAAATTTCATGAAAATTACATGTTAACTTTCTAAATTAATTGTAAATAAAATTACACTGAATGAAGTATTCCTCTCTCTTACCGAAACCATAAACTTCATTTACGGAATTACTTATTGTTAAAGTACAATGAATATCTAGCTTATTTGTAAAAAGTGGAAAATCTTGCACACATTCCATGTACATTATAAAAGTGCTTAAATTATATAACATCACAGCTGTGCCTTTCAATAGTTAGGTTAAAAAAATATCAAAAGAAAAATATCAAAACATAATACTTGTAGAAGCAAAATAGGCCAGCTACGATTTAATTTAGAATAAAATTTTGTTATTCATCAGTAATTTCACGCTTTATGAGAATGTATAAGTTAATATTCGGCGTGTAAAGGATGGAAATGATTTTGAATTTCTAGATTTAAAGCACGAAAATATTGATTTACAACCATACCAATATATGTTGTATTTAATTCTGGATGAAAATATATATTGCATTTATACACATTGCCAAACAGGTGTGAGGCAAATATAACTTGAAAAAGTTTTATGTGTATTTTTTGTTTGTTTTAAATGGGAAAAATCTCTTTCATAAAGCTCTTTTTTTTTATTTTATGTATTGTAACAAGTTTTGTGAAAGCAAATAATATTTTATTTATTATTGTTGGTGTATATATATATATAAGCGGTTTGTATATACTAATTATTTTTGTTTATCTTATTTTTAAAATTATTTATTTTAACACTTTTATAAGATTATTTATATTTTTGAATATTTTTATTTAATCAGATTCTATACATAAGGCCTTGTATATAAGAATTTTTGTATTCGAATATATTTTCTTTCAATTCATTAGAAACAAAAAAATTAATCAAAGATTAATGTTTTCTGTTGATAGAGATTTTCAGAAATTCTTAAGAGTACATTATTAACTAAAAACTCATTTTTTATTATTTTGAAAGAATAAAATTACAAGTAATAATTTTAAATTAATTTTAATTGATTTTTTACAGAATATGTAGTTAAAAGGCATCAAATTTAAATTATATATATATTCCAGTAATCCTATGAAATTATTTTAATTAATTTTTTTAAAATAAAACTACTCTAATCTATTGAAAAATAATGAATCGCTAAATAGAATACTGATGTGGATTGAGGGGAGTAATTATAAAGAGCTTAAAACTGTAAAAATTAATACCGTATTATACTATTAAAGGAAAATTCAAATATTTGATCTAAATTGCTTCAGAGTTAGAAAACGGAAATTGTGAATAATTTCTAAATTTTAAATTCGTAATTATAAAAATTTGTCTTTTTTTTAACATTTTTTCGACAAAAAGCTCATTTTTGTTTCATTGAGGGAATTTTATATCTTTACAATAAAAAATACATTCTCTACAGAGTTTTTCAAAAAAAATTACTAATAAGAATAGATTAATATTAGTTCTACAATAAAATAAAACAAATCTTTTTTTTTAAAAAAAATAAGTAAAACCATGGCGCTAATTAACTCATTTCTTATTGTTTTTGCAAAAAAATGCATTATTAAATATTTATTAACGTTAAATTTACTATTTAAAATCTGATAAAATCGACCTAAGACTTTAAAATTATTTTTTTTTAAATTAATCTTCGAACTCCTTATAAATTTAAAATACTCGACTGAGAATCATTAAAATTTCTAGATATTTCAAAATACAAAAATAATCAATTTATACTGAATTATTCAATTCTAAAACAAATAAAAAGTTACTTTCTAAAAAGTTCGAAGGTAAGATTAATGTTAGATGATTTAGTAAAAGCTACTGAGTATCCTTTTTAAATCACTGCTTTATATAAAATTACTTTTCCTTTACTTTATACTGTATATTCAGATTCAATTTACCAATTTTTTTCTTTGCTTAGCCTGTTTTAACTATATGACACTTTCTTAAAAGTGCTGATGCGCATCAATATGCATATATGAGTTCGTTAGTTACTAAAAATTATACGAACTTTTCCGTTTCGCTGGCGCAAATCTTGCCAAGTTGGCGTCATTGGTGATAACACACAATATACACAAAAAAATATGAATCAATATTATTTCTCATTTGTTATTCATTCATTTTTGTAGTATTATGAAAAAAAAACATTACTGATAAGTAAAAACCACGACTTGTTTTGAAAATCTGGAGGTAAGAGGTTACAAGCAGGAATACTCTTTTGGCGTCGGTTGTATCATTTTTGTTGACTTTATCGCCTGAGCCGACGAAACGGAAAAGTACCTAATGGTAGTAATGCTACTCAGTATCAAGTCCAAAATGAAATTTAAGCTGAATTTACGCAAATCAAAATTTAATTAAGAATTGTTTTTAATTAGTTAATGTTTAGAAAAAACAATTATTAAAAAACACCAAAAATAAAAATAATCGACATTCCAAATCATAACTTGCAGCTTCGATGTAATTTTTACCATACTTTCAAAGCCGACTGAGTTTTAAGAGAGGCAAGATGCACATCGTAATATTTCCAGACTATTTAGAAAGAATAAGTGCACACTAGTATTTACATAAGAAATCGTTTAACATTATATATAATAATTACCATTTTACCCTGTCTATCAATTATAAAATGTTTCCTACAAAACATTGTCATCACTATGAGATATATATATACTGCACAAAGGTATATTTCAAATGAAAACTCGGGACTTGAAGAAAGCTGAGATGTATGAGATGAAGTCATTTTTCAAAATATCAGTACATACTGTATATAATCTATACCGACTTAATGATGACAAATGTTTTCATTCCTCTCAAAATTTAATGTGAAAGGGTTATTATTTTCTAAGTATGCTATGTGTCTCATGTATATAGTGCTATGAATATGTGTATTCTACATGTTTGCCGATGGTATATATGATTGGAAACATTTTAATCTATTTAAAGTGTTGAAATGCTTGCTGATAAAAATTATTTATGGTATGGAATCTACAACATTAATAAAACTGTTGAATTAAATACACTTGCTATTGAAAAATTTAATATTTTAATGTTGAAATTTGAATCAATATTAATAATGTTGGATCGGAAAAATCAAGAAAAATTCTTACTACTGAATAAGTCCAAAACCTGATATAATTTGAAATATATAGAGATGATTTCAATTTCTACAAGAAAATTTTTTCTGAGGTTTGGAAAATAAAAATTAAAAATTAAAAACTTGTGAGAGAAATTGAATAATCCATCCAAATTTTTATAATGATAATAAAAAAAAACAAATTTAAAATTAAATTAGAAATTGCGTGAATTTTTAATTATGTTGTGACCTAACATGGACAATCACATGGATGTGATGAACAGCTACAATATGCTTTCTATATAAAACATTGCTTCTAAGTCCCCTAAACCTTTGTGCTATCTCAAACGTGATTGCAGAAATCGTGAAAAATTATTTTGAAATCCATTTTTAAATAAATGGATTTCTTAAATTGCTGTTAGAAAAATTTATTGATGCATAATTCTTTAAGAAAATAAAGTAAATTATTATAAATTGAATAGGGAGCGTGATCCAAAGATTCTAATTGATTTATGTAGAATTCTCTTTGGAGGTTGAAGATTGGTATGTGCACAAATACAGATGAAAAAAACGGGGAAAAAACACTTTGAAAGAAATTTAATTGCTAAGAAAATATTCATTTTAGAGCATTATTCCTAGTAATTTTTCAAAATCGCTTATTTTCTATTAATAATCATGAACCAATGGCATTATTAACGCATTACTTTCGTACTGCATCCTTCAGCAAAAACAATTTAAATTTCCTCAAGTAATTAACAAATTCAGTACTATTGTCTATACTTAAAAAGTTCAATATTTTAAATCACATTCAGTATATGCATTGATCAAAATAATCCGTTGTTTTTAACACTAAAATGTAAATGTGAAGTTATGTAGTGAAATATAATAAGCTATTTTATATTTAGGTTGCCAAAATTTTTCAACGTTTTTATATAAATGAACTCTTTTTCTTTCCCTTTTACAAAAAAAATTGGTTTAAATTTCAGAACTTTTCTTAAAAATTTTAATTTAAAACGCCTTTCTTTAAAAAAAATTATTATTTCTAATAATTGTGTTATTTACATTTAAAATTATAAGTATTTCATTTTTTTCAATATTTTTATTTAAAATATTTTGTCCTTTCTTCTACGGCAAATTTAAACTAAACAAGTCAAAAGAGACGGTTGACTTATGAAGAAAATAGCTCGATTAAATATTAAATTGAATGTATATTATATCATTTTTAAATGTTAAATTCACATAATTTGCTGATGTATTTAGTTTCAATTTTCTGTAACAAACTTACTCAATTAATATCCACTTATTGATAATAAAATTGTTTTTAAAAGTACATAACTAAATTTTGTTTCGTTAAATTTTCTATCGTACTTTTCTATTTATTTTTCATACTCTTCCATTGTAATACTTCTCCAAATCATTTAATTCAATAAATTTTCAGCACATTTTTTTAAATCCACCTTACCCTAATTTAAGCATTCAATTTGGTGTCCTATATCAATTACTTGACTCTAAAGAGAGTTCTAAATAAACCTTCTAAAAACGATCTCGCAATATCAAATGAAAAGGAAAATTTCAAACTATTTAAAAATCTTGATAGATAAATTTCTGAAACAAATATAAACATATTATATCCAATGACTGTGTAGGAAATCGTTCCAAACACGGTAATAAAAATAAGTATTGAATTTCTGCAATCACTTTTTTAAAGTGTTTCCTCCCTCATTTTCCTGGTGGATACTGTATTTCTTGTAACACTGTGATTTCATATAAATGCAAAATTGAATATGTCTTTGTAAGCAAAGAGAAAAATTCACTTGCTCTTTGAATATCCTAACCTGAGCCCTTTTGTCCAAGTACTTTAGTAACCTACTGTAACCACATTTGGTTGTTGTTGTTGTTATTTACTGTTGTTCGATGGTGAATTTATGGATCCAATGTCTTTCAAACGATGAATAAAATTTTGATTCGTATTTTCGGTGAAAATGAGTTTCTTGTATTTTGCTTTTTTTTTCTAATAGAAACATTATCAATAAATTCACTATTCTTATCAAGAATCTCAACTAAGGATTTAGTCCAGCAATGCTCAAACTGTGGGGCGTGCCCCTTCCCCTGGAGAGGAATAATAACCCTGCGTGAGGGACGCCAGAATATGGAAGAGATAAAGATTAAGAAATATGGAAGAAAAAGAAGATTTTTTAAGAATATATTAACTTACTCAAAAGAAGCAAAACAAAATACATTACGGTATAGCTAAAGATAAAATATACACATTTGCACTGATGTAATATACTTATATTGCACAATACTGTTACATTTATATTTGATAATTGACTTATCAATACTAATATAGTGAAGAAATTTGCATTATTTTATGCTCAAAATTATGTTATCATTAAATATAAACTTACTCAAAAGAAGCAAAACAAAATACATTACGGTATAGTTAAAGATAAAATATACACATTTGCACTGATGTAATATACTTATATTGCACAATACTGTTACATTTATATTTGATAATTGACTTATCAATACTAATATAGCAAAGAAATTTGCATTATTTTATGCTCAAAATTATGTTATCATTAAATATAAACTTACTCAAAAGAAGCAAAACAAAATACATTACGGTATAGCTAAAGATAAAATATACACATTTGCACTGATGTAATATACTTATATTGCACAATACTGTTACATTTATATTTGATAATTGACTTATAAATACTAATATAGCAAAGAAATTTGCATTATTTTATGCTCAAAATTATGTTATCATTAAATATAAACTTACTCAAAAGAAGCAAAACAAAATACATTACAGTATAGTTAAAGATAAAATATACACATTTGCACTGATGTAATATACTTATATTGCACAATACTGTTACATTTATATTTGATTAAATGAATTAGCAATACTAATATAGCGAAGAAATTTGCATTATTTTATGCTCAAAATTATGTTATCATTAAATATAAATAATATTTGAAAAATATTAATCAAAGTGAGTGAGTTTCTATTAACGTCACACTCTAAAGCAACACGAGGGCTATTACTGACGGACCTTGTAATTTTGAACTGAGGTCAAGTGACAGGGACGACACCTGAGTTGGCACCTCACTTTCTCAGTATCTATACCACAGCATAAAATGCATTTCAGAAAAATTTATTAAAATGATGCTGGTATTTTTTAACGTTAAAACTGTGTCAACATTGAAATATTAAAGCCAAAATAAAGATAACATTGTACTCTTATCACATTTTTATTAAGTATTATTTAAAGAATCTAATATATAATTTCACATAATTAATAATCTTTTTTTTTCTTACGAAATGGAATATTAAAACGATAGTTAAAAAAATATATAGTTTTTTCAAAAGGTCTTTTTTTTTTAATTTGAGTTTTTTAATTACGAAATCAGACTCTCTTCGCGAAGTTTTTTTATTATTATTTTTATTATTACTCCATGTGTAGATATATAAAGAGTGTTTTTCGCAAAGCACGTTTCATAACTTTTAAGAAACATGAAATGGCGCGCTTGTACGGAGGACAGAACCCGGGACCTTTGGATCCAAAGCCGAGTAACTTAATCACAACACCAAAATGATCACCATGGTTTAAAGGTTGTTACTGGCTTATATAGATTATATCGCTACACACTCCCTTACCAGTAAGTTGGTTAGGCGAACGAACGATATAGCTGTCAATGGGAGCGATCAGTTTTTTTGTGTGTTGGATGAGTTGCGTCACGTTAATCTGACGAATTTTTTTTTCTGGATTTACATTTTTTTGCGGTAGATGGCGCCACGACAAATCAGTTTAGGTTTCGCTTTTCTTGGTTCAGCTAGGGTCACCAAATGAAATGGATCGCTTATACGGAGGACAGAACTCAGGACCTCTGGATTCAAAGCCCAGTAACTTAACCGTTACACCAAAATGATCACCATGGTGCGAAGGTTGTTACTGGCTTATATAGATTATATCGCTACAAACATTTTAAAAAACAAATGATGAAATAACTAATTCATAACAATCAAAAAACACTGAAAATAGTTTTTAATGGAGTACGGCGCATGTTACAAGAAAGTAGATTAAAATATCTTCAAAAATTAAAGATATAAATTTTGTTATTCATTTGTCAAAAAACTAGTGCGAAAGTTAAAGCATGGCTCTTAATAATTTTATGTACAAATATTTTTACTGAGAACATTTAACAAGAACTTTGATTGCTCCATCAGAGCCTAACTGTGCTGTTTTAAAAGCTTTAAGAACATCTTCTATATTGAAAACATTTGTGATTATAGGTTTTATATCTACTGCGCCACTGCTTACTAATTCTAGTGCAATAGGAAAGCAATTAACATAACGATAAATCCCTTTAATGTCAACTTCTCGAACGGTTGCCTCAATTGTTGGAATTTTCACTTCTGAAGCACCTAAGCCAACCATCATAACTACGCCTCCAGATTTAGTAACCTTAAAAAAGATAAAACAATTTTAACATAGAAATTCTGCCAATTAAAAGCAAAATTAAATAAGATAAGGTCAATTATATAATGCAATTAAAGTATACACACAATGCAATTTATAAAAATGTATTTTAATATAAAATATATTAATGTCTTGATAACTTAAATCTTTTAAAAGAATAATATGTTTTATTAAATTGAGTAAAGACACACAAATAGTATCATTAAGCAATTATATTATGAGAATCAATTATAAATAATTCCATTATAAGCATTTGTGCATTATAATTATGTAAGCAGAACATAATTCATAAAAGCTTTTAATATTTAATTTCTACTTATAAGGTGTTAAATACTCCATACAATGAAAAATTGTATAATAGCTATTTTTTTCCTTGCAGAAAAACCTTCGAGGACTGAAATGGAATTCATTAAGAATAACTGAATGCAATGAATCAAATTTATAAAACCATTTACCCATATTCACAGCAAAGGGATAATATGAAACTTCAAATAACTAATATAATTTTGTCACTTACATCCGGTATTACAGGGATTACAATTTCCAAAATGTGAAAATTTTGAAAGAAATTACCACTTAATACACTAGCATGTTTAGGGAAAAGTTACAATGCTTTAAAACAACCTGATCAGAAGACAATACAATTTATTTTAAATGTTATACATGATAGTTTCAATAAAGGGTAAAATTTTCAGAGAAATAAAATAAAAACAATTCGCAAAACAATATCATCTGCAGCCACCATGCTCAGCAATGAGATCCTGTACACGCCATAGTATCAAATTACACAGATTCTTATGCTAAAGAATGGCAATCCAGATGTTTTCTATATGATACCAAATTTCAGCCATACTTTTTTCCCGATGAGTGATAAGAATGAATCTCTGACCAATATTATCCAAGACATATTGAATAGATGTCATATCCAAGGAACAAAGCAAGACTCATCTTATATGACGACTTGTTGTCAAACGCACGATATCACTGCGTTGGCGATTCCATATTTGCAGGAGGTATTAGTGGTTTGGCGTCAATGGATTGTGCAGAGAAATTCTTGTACTTGTTGTTGTAATCTTTGCAGATGTCAACGAATCGTAAGACAAGCAATGTCATACAAGTAGACATGCTTCAATGTTGCGCCAATGCACAAAGAGAACGCTTTATCATCCTACGTATGAAGAATCTGTCCCTCCGTTGTGATGTTGCATGGCCAACTATCGGAGAATTCGTCTTGTCCGATTGGTACTTTCATATTATAGAAACCTATTGGCGACATTACATGAAACAAAGCACATGATTGTCAATTCAAAGCATACGAGACTTGCGAAAATGGGGTTGCCTACTTGGGGAGTTTTCTGGAACATTGGCGATTTTTGCGATAATACGTAAGTACCATCCGGTTTTCCCACTCCATCTGGATCTTCATTCATCTTGACCACACATTCATAACTGTTGTACCATTATATTCTATTCGGTTGATGATTTCAAGGTACAAAAGTTCACCCTCAAAGAAGCCGAACTCCGTTATTTTCTCATAAGGCACTTTGAAATTTTTGGTTAAACATATTGATTTCCAATCTCTCAACCATTTATAGTAGTTAAACGATAGTACACACATTTCAACATACTTTTATATCACTTTTTATATTTGACTATCTTTTGAAACTTAAGAGGGGTGAATCTTCGCCAGCACATAAGTGATTGTTTTGTAATTTTAACTGTTTGCGTATTATATTCTATTTTATATATATTTCGTGCACATGATTAATTTAATTTGAATAATTACTTCATGGTGTTGCAACTTTTACAAATAATAGTGTATGCAATACATATACAAGCATCATATTTTGTGAAACGCATTATCTCTAATTGTTTTTTCTTTCTTCTTATTTTTATTATAAATTTCCTGATGTATGACAGAAATCTCGTTTGCTCTTACTACATTAACAGTTGGCCATAGATATTTTTAGAAAATGATGTACATTGAATAAATAGACAAATTTAAATATTGCATTACTAAACCTGTTAAGGTAGAGTTGACTTCTCAGCTAAAAATATTGCTTAAAATTAGCCCATTTAGTTCGGTGTAACATTCTTTTTCATAAAAAGAAACTAAAGTATTTTTTTTTTTTTGGATCTCTGAATTTTGGAATTTTTTTAGTGATAATGTTTAAAAGGGAAAGCGCATGTTGATGAAAAGATTTAATATTCCAGATTTCTGATTAAAAGATGTAATTGTTTGATGAAAATATTTAGTATTCTTACGTTTAATTTTTTTATTTTAGAAACTACGTTTCTTTAGGATTGATTCATTTAAAGTAGCGGATGTCCATAATTAAATTTGAAATTTGCGTTCAGTCTGCAGCAAAAACTATATAGTGGAATTGCATGAAAATTGGGTAATGACAGAATGAAATGATGGGAATTTTATCGAGAAAAAAAATGACTTTCAAAGCCCACCCCTAGCTTTATTGAGAACATATAAATAATCTTCAAATGTTTATAGAACATGCTCGATATGCTGTCTGCCCTTGTCTGCTACCATCTGGAAGCGTAAAATTGAATATTCGACTTTTGAAAACAGCAGCATGAACTGGGGAATGTCACGCACATAGCGTTCGATGTTTTCTTTAATATAGGGTAGAGATGTGTGGGATCACGGTAGATTATTGCTTTGAGGTATCACTACAGCCAAAAGTCGCAAAGATTCAAGTCGAGAGATCTAGGGAATCAAGCTGTAGGAAAATGCCGGCTGATGATTCTGCCGTCACTGAAATGGCGACTAAGTACTTGCTTCACACAACAGGTGATAAGTGGAGGTACACCATCTTGCATAAACACTGTAGTTGTATCGCATTGCCTTGCCTGAATAGCCGGAATAATGGATTGCTCTAATAATGAAGCCTATCGTTGACCGGTAATGGTGCATGTCACAAGCCATGTGGCACTGTGCTTTTCGAAAGAAACGGACCCATAATAAAGGTTGCAGTAAAGCTGTACCAAACTTTTTCATGCGAAGAGTGTAATGGAATTTGTAGGAATTGATGTGGGTTTTTTATGTCCAAATACGGTGATTGTGCGTGTTAACCGCCCATTCCAGATGAAAGTGGACCTCGTCGATCCACAAAATGTTCCATGGACATTCATCCCGGAGCTCAACCCACGCAAGAAACGCAACGTAAAAGCTTGTTGGCTTTCCAGATAATCTGATAAAAGTGCACTGTTTATAGGGATAGTAGCATAAGACCTTTCGAAGAATTTTTTGAACGTAGAACAAGTTTGGTTAACAGATGCTGTAATACGCCGAACACTATTGCTGCCGATGGTTTGCGATCTATCTTCCTCCACTTGCGTTGCTACATCATCCACTACCTGTGCTGCAACTCACTTTCATTCCCTTCCTGGCTGAATCCCCAAAGGTTGTAGAGTCTCCATTTTGGTAAAACAACTTCACCAGGAAAGCACGTTCCTGGAGAGTCAACGTCATCTTCCTTGACTTGGAAAAAGTATGACTGCTGTTCACCTCTTGCATCTCTATATCGTGTGAGTTGCTGCGCGAGCACAGGATTACTATGGTTACGACATTTGCATATGCAATAGTTTACATTGCATGACGCCATCTAGTGGTGGTTTTTTAAACTCATTGTTTTTTTCTCAATAAAATTCCATCATTTCATTCTGTCATTACCCAATTTCCATGCAATTCTGCAGCATAGTTTTTGCTACAGGCTGCTCGCAATTTTCAAGTAAAATTATGGACACCCTGTACATAAGAATGTCAAGAAAAGTCATTTTCATTCCTGACAATTGTTTATCTCGTATATATTGAGTTATTTAGAGATCAGTAAACGGTAATTTAAAAAAGAAACCTCGTTCTTGCAGTACAGCCATAAATGATTGCGGATTAGGCTTTCATTGGATTATTGCAAGCATAAACGATAAAGAAAATACTGTTCTTTTTCTAAATTTAATATATCTGGGATGGGTACATGGGCTCGGCAACCCAAGTTTGATCTGCAATATCGCAAACCAAGAACTCGATAATATAACCACTCATATTCGTTCGGAAAGAAAGTTTATATGGAACCAAACTTCAATTAATTATTTTAAACTGCATAAAATAAAAAAAGAGCTACAAACCTTAATTGCAAGTCTGATGCTAACTTCTGCACCGCTACATTCGAGAGTAACATCAGGTGATCCTTCTAATTTGGATTTAATTTGCTCGACAGCTGTTTTAGTATCCATGTCTTTCACACAAATCTGGTGAGTTGCACCTAGTTTCTTAGCAATATCCAAGCGCTTTTCAGAAATATCTGTAATCATTTAAAAATTGCTATTATATAAACCCCTTCAAAATGCAATTTTTTTAGAAAAATTAATTCTTAAACTAACTGATTTCCAAAACTTAATCACACAAGTGAAGAATTTAATTTTCGAAAGAATACTTAATTGTGTGTGTGGCTTAAAATTTTTGCCAATACCATCGAAGTCTTGAAAACCTCAGTATTTTGTAGAATTTCAGGATAAATATTCATATGCTGATAAAAAAAAATTTAAAACAGTGTTATATAACCGTCTGTGCGTTGTTGGAATAAGGCTCTGTAGAAAGTATCATGACATTTTTAGCTTAAGCATTTCGTCCTGATCCCCTCCTTGCCGTCAATAAAGGCTCCTTTACAACGAAATAATTCTACAGATGAGTATCTGATTAATTGTTAATAGCCACATACTTTGAAGCAACATGAATGTTATTGGCAACTTTCTTCGAAATTTTGAAACACGGTCAAATGACGAGGGCGGCATCTAAGCTAGCCTCCCACTCTATAAACTTTCCCATTACACCAGTTGAAGGACTTTTATCTACGCTACAAATATAACACACAGTCCCTCAAGACCAAGGATGGGCATTTAGGATAGTTAGTTAGGGCAAGGATCGACTGGTGAACCATCAAGACATTTTGGAGTGACCGTTTTCAGATTGGCGTAGCTAGTTCTGAGTGGGCCCTGTATAAAAAATTTTGGAGGGCACTTTTTGAAAATGGGAGCTTTGTTGATGAAACTATAGATAATATTTTACGATTTTTTTCGTACACATATTGGGGTCCTATATCATTGATACAGGTGATACGGTGGTAGCTACGCCCCTGCCACTTTTACTAAGACCTAAGAAGCGCATACTAAAAGAAACATATTTATGAAATACCAACGTCTGCTAGACTTTAGAATCGACTTTTCACAATTAATGTGACTGTATAAGTAAATGATTCGATACATGTATTGACGACATATGTACCTTCATTGGAAGCGCACAATGACGCTTAATACTTTCATTCGGATGCTGTAGAAGGGGGGGGGAGTGATCACTGCGATGCCAGATGCATAAATGAATTTTTCCCCACACGCCGGGACTGAAGGGAACAATAAATTTGGGGACGGGATTGGCTATTGAAACATCAACCCGCACCCCACATTTCCATGAGTTTGGGTTTTCGTGTTGATGCCATGTCACGCGATGGAGCTTGACTCGGCAGTGAATAAATTGAGTATATACAGTGATTTCAGATTCATCGCTTTACGTACGTTCCCTCTGCTCACTGCATTGAATACGCCCACGCTCCACGGTCCAGCATTCGCTCATAGTTTTTCAAGAATTCAACTTGAAACTTTGCGTTACTTGTGTTTTTTCAGTAAAAACATCAATCTGTCACGTTTGAAAAGAGAGTCACAATATCGAAAATAAGTGTTAAGAAAGGAAAACATACAATTTTGATACCGAATAGTCACTTCTATGCCACTGGGTGGACCACAACTTCTTAAAAACATTAAAAGTAGCCAGTACTCTTGAAAAACATTAGAAGTAGCCAGTACTCTGGAAAAACTTTAGAAGTAGCCAGTACTCTGGAAAAACATTACAAGTAGCCAGTACTCTAGAAAAACATTACAAGTAGCCAGTACTCTAGAAAAACATTACAAGTAGCCAGTACTCTGGAAAAATTCGCCCACCATTATAGACCTTTATTGACTCAAGGACAGCCCACGGCTCAGTAGAAATAATGCTGGCCTTTATCTAGTGACCTTGACCTGTCAGCTACCACTGCCTGGCAAGTACCAAGAGAATAAGTGTATTAAATTACTTTTTCAAGTACAGTAGAACGTCGTTTATCCGAACGTTTATTATCCGGAGCGTCAAATATCCGAACCAAAGTCCGGATACGTTTTCGAAAAGTGCAATGCTCAACAGTTGTTTTGCGTGAGGCCGAAAGTCACGGGAAAACCTAAAGTGAGGATATTTGGGGAATTTCAGTTGTGTGCGATTTGGTATAGCCCTGCGCGGAATATTAGGTCAGTTTGTTTCCAAGTGATGGGGTGTATACGTGCTCTTTTGTTGAGTTTTTTTATGTCGAAACCTAGAGGGCATGCGATGCAGAAGACTGTGGATTTCAAATGCTAAATGATGATGTGATTGTGACTTCCGTGCAAGAAGAATCCGACCCTTTCGACGATAAAACGGATGAAGACGAGGACAACAACGAAAGGAACAAGTGTCCATCAAATGCTGACGCGTTTCTGCGTAAGAGACAGCTATGGAATGGTACGAACAACAATCAGATTGCTGTCCTTCTCAACTACTGCTGCTCAAGAGAGACCTTGCAGCGAAACAACGGTGTACAATGGTACAGCGAAAAATAAGTGATTATTTTCCACAATAAAGGTAAAATGGCGACATTTTGCACCTATTTTGCTTTTTCTTCAAGCACGTTTCCCGGATTAGATGATTTTTAATATTTGTATAGTGTCCGGTTACATATATTGCATGGATAGCATTTGGTTTTCTCTTATCCGAACAATCACGTATCCGAACGGTGTCCGGTCCCTGTTGATTCGGATAAACGAAGTTCTACTGTACTCTGAGTTAATTTACGAAAATAGATTTTTCTTTTTCATCTTTATATTTGAACCTTATTTCTATTAATACATAAACGCATTTGTAATTTCTAAAAAGCAATTTACCGTAAATCAAACTAGAACTTTTCGATTTTTGTTAATTTTACCACTGTATACTTAAAATATGGAATCCAATATAGGTAGGTTTTACAATGGTATAACAATTTTTACTTTAATTCATGATTTGATATGAATTATGTTTTTGTTAAAAAAAAAGAAGGAACTTTTTTTTTATAAATTTCTTTCTTGAATTATGAACGAAAGAAAACAAAATTAAACAAATATTAAAAAATAAAAATACTAGATTTACATTTATTTTAAAAGTTTTTTGACTAAATAAAAAATTTTATTTAAAATTAATTTAAATTGAGATTAATAAATTAAAATTAAAAAAAGAATTTTTAAAAGAAAAGAGAAACCAAAATAAAGAGATAAGTTTTAAAATAAACGATGGGACAAAATTTAAAAAACAATTTCCTCCCCCCCCCCCCCACATTAGCAACTGGAACAACCTTATTCTTTGATGTTTCAGTTGCAATGTTTCAGCTGTATTTATTTTAATATAACAACGAATTTTAGAATTCTCCTCAGCACAACAAAATTTTAATTAAATGCATAGAAGTAAAAGCAAATCGTAAGTTATATTGTAAAATTAAATAATTTTTTTTGCATATATATTAGCATTTATTATACATAATTACCAGTTACGCATATTTTCGATGCTCCCATAGCTTTACATGTCAAAAGATTGACCAATCCGATGGCTCCTACGGAGAAAAAACTGTGTTGTATTGTGGAAGATACTTTTCATATAAATCTCTTAATATTTTAAATAATTATATTGTAAACTGAAATTTATCAATAAAATGGCATTAATATATAATATTTTTAAGTTACACAAGCATCTTGCAACTCTAAGCATCTTGTTTAATAATTTGAATAAAATTCTTTAATAGTATGGGCATTTACTTATATCATCAATAAAATATTTTTATATAGAAATTTTCAACAAAATGAAGTAGGGATTTCTATTTCTTTACATTGTATATTTTCTAATAATAACATTATAGTAAAAAATATACGTGTGGAAATTCCCTTTTTTCAAACTTAAATATTCTTTACTTTTAAGGTATCCGACGAAGTTCGAAATCATGATTTTGCAAAATCACACAAATAAATATTTCTTTTAATATTTAGTGTAACTTACAAGCACGACTAAGGAAATTCATTTTGAGACGAGACTGTGCAATAGCAGTACTCCTTTAGGGTGTTCAACTCTCAATGTAATTCCGCCGAATGGGCAGTCAATTCGGAGATAATAGCCTTCGAAATTCATGCTTAGCTTTCATACAATTAAGTTCGAATTTCTTCCAACGGCGCAGCAGTGTGGTCGGTAAAGTAACTGTTTACCAAGCGACAGGCCTCGGTTCGAGTCACGCAATCGAATTTTTTGTTTTAATTTTTAAATCCATTTAATTATTTTTACAATTAAATAAATTGAATAAAAAGACATTAAATATTTATATGATTGTAAAATAATTAAATAATGATATATAATATAAGATATATATAATTTTTATAATATTAATTATAAACTAAAATTTTTAAAAATAATTATTGCAATATATTTTATGTATAGTTATAATGTTGAAAAACTATTTTATTTATAATATATTGTACTTCCATATTATAAAACTATTTGTAACGAATTTTTATATAAAATAAAAATGAATATTTATTGCAATATATTTTGATATTATATATTAATAGTTATGTATATATATTTACACATTTATAAATACATATATTATATTTTATATGTTTATTATAATAATTACATTTATAATATATATAAATATTGATATATTTTATAAATATAATTATTAATAAGTAATATTTATAAAAATATATAATATTTAATATTTAATTATATTTATGAAAATATATTATGATAAATATTTAATTATGTTTATGAAAATATATTATAATAAATATTCAATTATATTAAAATGAAATATTACATACAATATTATAATAATACATAAAATTTATTTATAAAAAATAATTTTATAATTAATATAATAAAAATAATATATATATCTCTTATATTATGTATTATTAATTTATTTTATAATCATAAAAATGTTTAATGTCTTTTTTAAATAAATTTATTTACTTATAAAAATAATTAAATGAACTTAGACAAACAAAAAACAAAATTAAAACAAAAAATCGATCAGGTGACTCGAACCGAGGCCTGTCTCATGATAAACAGTGCCCGACCACGCTGCTGCGCCGTTGGAAGAAACTCAAACTTTATTGTATAAAAGCTAAGCATGAATTTAGAAGGCTTTTTTTCTCCAAATTATCTGGCCATTCGGGGGAATTTATTTGAGGGTTGAACACCCTAAAGAAGTACTACTATTGCTCAAAGTCTCACCCGAAATGTATTTTTTTAGTCGTGCCCTCCCCTTGTTAGATTAAAATGCACGTATAAAATTGTTTTAGGAATATTATTATGATAAAATATTATTTAAATGTAATATTTTGGTATCCTATTTTCAAAACATTCTCCTTTTATGAAAAACACTTCTATAATAATATTATTTTGCTTACATATAGTTAAGTCTGCTCCAGAGAGCCTAAAAAATGATTTTCGAAAGATTTACATTACTTTCAGAGTTATTACCAATACAAATAATTACCGATGTTTTTTTTTTTTTTTTTTTTTTTTTTTTTTTTGTTAAAATTTCTCAACTAATGTACTAAAATATGGATCACAGTCCACTTCTAAGTCATACAGTTCAAAAATTCTAGTTCAGTCTTTTGGCTATATATAGGCAAAATATTATCATTTTAGAAGCATTTTCCGTAAAAGAAGAATGTATTGAAAATAGGTAATTCTATGCTCATTTTTTGCCAAAATGATGCATTTAAATCATTTTATTGTAAAAATTGTTTTAAAACAACTCTATACGTGTATTCTAATCTAAATGGCACTAAATATTAAAAAGATATCTTTTTATGCGATTTTATAAAATCGCGATTCGGAACGTAGTTGAATACCTTAATTAGAAAAATTCCACAGATATATTCAATTTTGATACATTTTAATTTGCATGAGTAATTCATCTGAAAGAAATATCATATATTTGCACCAACATGATAATACATAAGTAATGTTTGTATAAAATAAAACATTAAACACACAATTTTGATTTTCTTATTGAATATAATTTGAGACCAATGAAATAAGAAAAACTTTTATTGCTCGATATAATTATATATAAAATAATATCAGCGCATATAATTGCACGCATTTTCAGAACTTCCAATTACGAGAAATTTAATTTGCTGAAAATATTTAGGTTTCGGCCGATGGCAATTTATTCTTTGAAACGATTGGGATGGAAAAAAATCTTCCAACGATTTAAAAGATACTCACCAGATCCGCAAATAAGAACAGATTGTCCAGCGGTTATCTCTGCTCTTCTACAAGCATGTACTGCAACAGCGAGAGGCTCCATCAACGAACCTTCTTCTAAACTTACGTTGGGTGGTAACCTAAAAGAATTTCTTTAGTTGTTTGATTGTGCTTATTTACGCCACGCACTGAAACAACATGATAACAATCAGCAATGGATCTCGTAATTTTTAACCATGGTCAAGTGACAAAGATGGCACCTGATCTGACATCCCACTCTCCAAAATTTCACACCACGCCAAAGTGAAGACCAGGGGTCGGCAACCTATGACAAGGCGTGCCATATGTGGCACGTGGTGCAATTTTCAGTGGCACTCTACGCTACTCTACAAATTTGTTGATTTTTCTGCGGCTGGAAGTTAATAAATCTGTAATTGGCCTTAATTGACAAGCATCTTCAGAATTATGGGCATTTACGGAATTACGAAAAAATCTTAAAAATAACTCTGTGACGGATCTATACGCAGTTCTACTAATCCCTTCATATCGCTTTAAGGAAAATGTTTATTTCAACCAACTTTCATCGAGTAAGGAAACGTGATTATGTAAATAAGGTATATAATATAAATTCTGTTTTCGCGAGTTCGGTGGTGCACATGTAGTTGTTGACACGTTGGAGTTTGCCAGTTGGTACGCTGAAGTTGATACGTTGGAGTTTACAAGTAGGAGTTAACATAAAGTTTGCGAATTAGTTGTTAGTTAAAGATTACAGAGCGTGGAACCAGCGACAGTGATCAAGCTGAAGAGATCACCTGCAAGTTTCCAGTGTAGGATCCGATGCATAAAAAATTCAGGTACTGTGCGTTTGATTAAGTAAAAGCTATAGTTTAATTAGTGTGCGACTTAGTTATATTTGAGCGTATTTAAGCTGTCTTAGATTCAGTTGAGGGTCTGTAGTAGTATCCCAGTGTTATAGAATCTCCACTCCGCACTCTACTATATATTATCTACTTTAATTATAGAATTGTATTGTGTCTGATTAATAATTAGAATTAATAAATTGATTAGATTGAAAAACATATCTGTGGATTATTCTGTTTCTCCCACACCTCTAGTCGGGTAAAAAAAAAAAAAAAAAAAAAAAAAAAAAAAAAAAAAAAAAAAAAAAAAAAAAAAAAAAAAAAAAAAAAAAAAAAAAAAAAAAAAAAAAAAAAAAAAAAAAAAAAAAAAAAAAAAAAAAAAAAAAAAAATTATTTATTTTATTTTAATATTTATTTATTATTAATATTATTTTTAAAAAATTATATTTACTTTATTTTTAAAAATATCTAGATGGAAAATATTATAATAAAATATCTAATTATTACTGTTTCCGATTCTACTGCATTATAACGGAATCAAATTGTTTAAAAAATGTTCTATTGTGTGGCACGCTGAATCATATTGGTAGATTGGTTTGGCACACCACAGCTAAAAGGTTGCCGACCCTTGATGAAGATTTTGAAACTCTACGCTTCGGGTCATCAGTGGCCCAGAACTCGAAGTTATATTAGTTCCCTGTTGCAAATGTTTATTCTATAAATTAAATAAATTCTCTATTATTTCAAAATCATTAAAATTTTAAAAGTCATATTTTTAAGGTTTCAAATTGAATAATGGTACAATTAGTTCATTATTACACTGAGCCCAAAGATAAATCCTAAGCAAAAAAAGTTTATTTTCACTCTGTATATTAAATTCTTAAAATATAAAAAAATTTAATCCATGTTATTGTTTTTTAATTATCTTATACAACAGGGGTCAGCAACCGTTTTGCTGTGGTGTGCCAAAAAAATCAAACAATAAGAGTCAGGGTCGTACAGTAGGAAATGCATGAAACAATTCGATTCCCGCGGCAATGCAGGCAGAGTTAGGGGACAGAGGTCAAGAGCACAGATTTAGAGTTTGATTATAGACTAATAATACATTAGTTAGCTATATTTATTAACATAACAATAAACATATAACTATTCCTTCAACATAAATAAAAACTTAAAACTATACATATATTTTGTATTTATGTACGAGGGTTGATCAGAAAAAAAGTTTACAAGTCGAATAAAGAAATATTTACTAACAATAAACAGAAAATACAAAAAGGAATTAAGAGGTATATGTGCCTATCACATTTCGACATAATCAGCAAGTCTGTTTAGGCATTTATCCAAAACGCAGAATAAACTTGTTTAACCCGTCTTGGCATAAATCAGGTCCCTGTTCATTGAGCAAAGTCTCGGCGGATGTTTTCATAGCACTGTCTTGGAATATTGGAGCACATATGCAGCACGCTACCATAGCTCAGACCAAGCTCTGACGAGATTTCACTCAGAATTAACCATCGATCATTTTGAAACATTTCTTCAATTCGTGCCTTATTGATTTCTGTCATTGAAGAACTTGGCCAGCCGCTTCCTGTCATATTGCTATTTTTGACTTCCTGTCTACCTGATTGAAAAGAGTGACACCACATTTCACTACATTGCTTCTTCGCCATAAACTTCCACGATTTGACTTCTTTGCCCATAAAAATCAAAAACGGCTCCCACTTCCAAATGAGACCAATTTTCTAAGCTCTTGCCATTTCAATTGTCCTGAACCATCTGGAAACCTACCCGCAAACCAGTTGTATGACAAGTAGAGCCATTTCTCTCCAATCTGGAGAAACAAAATTTATCCACAATATGTAGTTTTCAAATGTTGCGGCTTGTGGCCTTCTTTTCGGATCATCCCTCGTAGCTTTTAAATTTGATTATTAAAATAAGAAATATAAATAATTAAATATAAATTTTCTTTCAATACAGTTAAATACTTTAAGGCAAACATTTTGCCTCTGCATCTCTCTATTTTAAAACACAATATCAGGGGTATAACTTGTGACAATATATTTCACACTATTCTGAATGTTCTGTTGAGTCCGTAAGAAGTTGTTAAATTTCTTTGCTCATATACTTTTGATGTGAGAAAAGATTTGTTCACATATATATATATTTATATATATATATATATATATATATATATATATATATATATATATATATATAAACCAAAAGTGGAAAACAAATCACAGGTAATTTTTCTTCGAACAATAAAATCTGTCCAGAAATTCCATCTACAAATTTAAAATAGCTGACGATTTATCGTTAGAGTTTTCACAAAGATTTATTAATATAATTCCGCATATTTTCCTTTCCATAAATCTGAAGATGTTAGTTCACACAAAAGCTCTATTTCAAACTTATCAACTTTACCTAAAAATGGATTGCCGTAAAATCTGGCGTATAATGCGCACCTATAATTTCGAGCTGCATTTTTTAATTTTGAGGTGTATTCGCCGTTTAACGAGCACTCCCTTTTTTACGAAGAAACCTGAAATGTACGTATGTAGTGCTCTTATGTTTTGAAGTCATTTATTCGAGGTATAATCCCAGGCTTTCGAAAAAATGGTATACTTCTAAAATAACAACTATCAAATTCTAGTATAAAAAGTATACATAAAGTATGTCATATCTTTAAAATAAACAATATTTCAATTAATGTAGAAGTCTAATTTTCTCTTTATGCTCATCTCTGTTTTTTTTTTTTTTTTTTTTTTTTTTAAAGCTATTATTTTTATACTCGGCGTAGAACACGCACTTTTAACATGAAAAATAATATCGAAATTTGCAAGTGCGCGTTATACGCCAAATTTTACGGTAATGTTTAGAAATGTAGAGTATCACTAAGAACTGAACTGTGTGCCATTGGTTGCCGACCCCTGTTATACAATATATTTAAGATAGGCTTACCATATATTTATGCATGCGTATTAAGAACCTTAAGTATATTTTAAATTCATGCTTTGGACCAGTGGCGCACACAAGGGGGGTGTCCTGGGTATCCGAACAACCCCCCCCCCCAAGCCTTTGAGTTTTTTTCGATTGATGATAATCCTATGTATAATATAACATAAAATTTAAATTAAGTACTTGTAATTAACAATTTATTTTATTAATTAATGTTAATTATATTAATTTAATAATTTATTTTTTACTGTTTTTTGTTAACAAAATCGACAGAATCAATTGGTGTTGTCTTGAGGTATGATACGAGTTTCGACCATGGAGTCCCCCCTTGAAAATTTTTAGTGTGCACTACTGCTTTGGACATATATCATAGACAGCCGCTGAAGGTTTTCCTCTAAAATCTCAATTTTTTTCCTTATCTAATTTAGTATGGATTTAAATCTTTTAAAGCAGTGGTACTCAACCTTTTTTTTCCCATGGACCGCATACATATGTCAGCCTTTTCACGCGGGCCACGACATGAGGTTATACGGGGGGGGACACTTTAAGAGCAAGATAACATTACTGGAAATTTAAAATATGGGAAATTTATCAAGATATAACACCTGTTTTGCTTTTTTTTTATTATTATTTTTTAAATTTTTTTTTTATTTTTGTCAGTAGCACTAAATTAAAAGAATTTAAGAAACACTCCTTCACAATTTCTGCAACAGTAAACGGTTTAATATGATTACCAATAATAAAACAAACTTCTTAAGATGTGTTTTTGTTACTACTGTTGCATTACCACTGAAAAAACACTTTGTTGCAAAGAACATACAAAGAATATTCAATAAAGCCTATTTGTCACCTCTTAAAAGAGGAAAAGTTTCATTGAATGATTCCTGTTTATTGGTATTTCTTAAATACAGCACTTTCGCGACAAATCAAACAAGTACTGATCCATGTTCGTTTTTCACTACAAAACAGTCAACCTCCCAATCACTCGAATATTTTTCCCTTGTAAGGTATGAAAGATTGTTCCAAATTAGTTCCACCCATAAAATTGTCGCTAGTCCACTGTTGTCTGTTATCACTATCCATAACCGCTACAAATTGAAAAAGAATATCAATTCGCAGCCGTACGACATCAACAGCAAAAAAAACAAAATTGATATATTTGATTTCTTGTCAAAGAATTTCCCACCAAATTGTTAATAAATTGTCTTAAATAAAAGAATTTCTCAGAGCAATGGCTTATGACCGGGCCACTTAAAAAGTTTCGGTGGGCCGCAGGTTGAGTATCGCTAATTTAAAAAGAAAAGAGGGGCTTTAAATTTTTGAAATTAAAAACCATTTTTAATTAATATATTTAATTTTTAAAGATAAATCTTTGAAATATTAAATTGAGTGATCATAGCGCAATTTTTCTTGATTTTTTTTTAATTTCAAAATATTTTAATGGTTTAAAATATTTGTATGATTTGAAAAAGTGATGTATTCAAAAGAGAATTCCTTGATTTCATTTAACATTTTATGTTTCTAAGAATCGGCTATAATAACTAACAGGATTGATTGAATAATAATTTAATAACGTAGCGCTTCAAAATAACAAGAGAGCTGTTGGCGATGAACTTCGTTATTTTTATCTAACGAGGTGCTATAATTCTCTCAATAGCAATGATAATCAATGACAATAAACTCGGAACCTTATTTACTAAGCCACTATTTAACAAATATCACAATTTAGCGAATTTTTCTTTTCCCCTGATTAAAATATAGACTATAACCTCAATAAACGAATAATAAACCCCTGATTAACGAATTATTTCAACAGCTGAAAATATTTTTAATTACTTTGGATTTGTAAAAACTAGAATTCTTTTTAAATGACATGTCCTTAGTGACCAGAACAGAAAAATACTTTTCTTGTTAGCAGCAAATTTCAACGGGAAAGGGTACAGGCCATTTTTCGACTTTACAGGTGCTGATGAGTCACGAGTGTAATTTGTCACATGAGTTTTGAATAGGACAGGAAATTCCTTTCTGAAACTCGTATCAAAAAACTGTTGCATTTACTGTTGGTTTACATTGTTTGGAAACTGTTAAAACATACCTCGCATGCAGCAGGATGTAAATGATGCAGTACTTTGTTTTCTGCTTAAAGTCGAAAGAAAGAATTCTTTCGGGTCAGGAATCAAGAAAATTTCCAATTAACTGGTGCATAATAATTCGGTAATTGTATTTTTAGCTGCTGCAGAAAAAGTGTGTAATTTCTTACTGTGGATATTTTTTGAGTGGTTGCTTATAATAAAATTTTCAAATGGTAAATAAAAAAAAATTGTGTATTTTCTTTTTCGATCTCGATTTAACGAATAACCGCGAATGAACGAATAAAACGTTCGGTCTCAATGAATTATCTTTTTACTTTTAATTTTACTTCTGCGGGTTTATTGCAATATTTTCCCCCAAACAATCTCGTGCTGCCATCTGTATTTTGATTTAAGTACAACAGTCAGCTGAAAGAGTTAAGTCTGAAATTGGTTAGAAATAAGAACAAAAATTTATTTTGAAACGATAATTAAATATATTACATCCAAACGGAATATATATTTCTCACAAATTATTTAAGTAATTATGCTTCAACGTACAAGTTTTTAAATTGCTACATTAATCAACATATTAAAATTCGTGTATATAATATGAATAAAATCACACATTATTTTTTGAATATTAAAACTGAAAATTTGCTTCTAAAATTAAAGCTTTGATGACTGCTCAACAAAACGTCTTCAAGTTATTTTCAAAACTGAAAAAACAAACATTTTCTGAATTATAAATTTATTGTAGTTACGTATTATCGCAACCGTATTGGCGACATTATATGAAAAGAAGCACATGGTTGCCAATTCAGCGCCAACCGGGGTTGCCAACTTGGAGAGTTATATAAAACGGTGACATTAATGCGATAGTACGTTAGTACCATTTATTGAAATAAAAATTTCGAAAAAGGTTATTGGTCAATTGGATTCTCCCATTTAAAATGAAATAGAAAATATAATACTTGAAACAGAAATCAGCATTATGGCAATAATACTGACAAAGAGATCCATCGCCAGCTGGTTGGTTGTCATATTTTGTTACGGGGCAAAGATTGTATCGTCCACCTAAGCAAAATTCACATTTTCCACAAGTTACTCCAGGTTCGATACATACACGGTCTCCTGCAAATAAATCAGGATAATTATTTTTAAAAGATTAAATGTTATTTTCAGTTTTTTTTTTATTGTTTTTTACTATAGATATTTAATCTCTCTCTCTATATATATAAATGGATGTTTGTATGTATAAAACCGCTTCACTCCAACACCGTTCAACCAATCACTATGAAAATTGGCATTTATGTGTATTTTTTTGTGGAGAAGGTTTTTTTGCGCTATCCTCTTTGTTGCAGCACCCACCAGGTGGCGCTACAGCATTCAATCAATCACCAAGTTGCCAACGTGGTCGCCAAAAAGGATGCCATCTTGGCAGGAGTGGATCAAGACAGCGCTATATGCACTCAGATAGTTTTCTTTAATGCAATGCAATCACCATCTGTTGTCCAAAATATTATTTATTTTTGTGAATATATCTCATGATTATTTTTCAAACCTCAGTTTAATCTGCAATTATTTTAGTTAATGAAAAATAATTTATTGTATGAAATAATAAATATGACTGAAAAATATAGGATTTTGTAACTTTCATTACAATATCTACACTTTTGCTTTGCGTGAAGGAAAATTAAAGCGTAAAATATTAGAAAAATAACCTAAATTTTTATATAACATGTAAATCATTCAACTAGATTTAAATTCTATTCTTTTTTCAAAAGAATTAAGTAATATGTCACCTTATCAAGTAGTTTTTTTTAAATTACCTTCTAAAAATAACTTTTTCAATATAATATAGTGTATATTATTAATATTATATTAATACAACATTCAAGCTATTTTTTTCAACACACACATTACAATATATTGAAATCAAATATAATCACCAGGAAATCATATTTTAATTGCATATTTATGCCAATAGTTAAATGATTAAGCTAAGTAATCTTGTCGTAACAAATACTATCAGTATTTTGCAAAATTATATGTCGAATTAAAAAAAAATTATTTCAGTCATGTTTAATTAAAATAGTATTTCAATGTAGAAATACATTGGAAAATAACGTATTAAAAAATTACCGGCATTATAAGTTTTTATTTTACGCAAAATGAGCAGATTATGTCTCTGTTATGTACATTCATAAAAAAGTTGATTACAGAAAATTAAATAACAAATTAACTAATTAAAATTACAAGAAAGAAAAAAAATAAAATAAAGCAAAAAATAACAAGAAATGAAAAGTAAAAATTATCCAAAATGTAAATAAAAGGCAATAAGAACTTCAGCAAAAATCATTCTACTAATACAGCAATACAAAAATAGTATAGGACTATTCAATTATTTTAGTTTCCATATTACATAACAGATGGCGCTAGCATTGTATTAAAAAACTATCTGGGTGCATATAGCGCTGTCACGATTCACTCCTATCTTGGCTATATCACCAATATTTCGCTATGTTTCCATTGAATCGCCATTATAATGTAAGGAACGGCGTTGCTTGCGAATATTATAATTTTTATATAAAATAAATACAACAGAAAGAAATATTAACGTATTACACGTCCAGATATAAATTATTTACACTATTTTAAGCGTTCTTTACACCAAATTTGTAACAATGCTAACTTTTGAGTAAAGATCAACTTAGGAAGGTGTTTTCAAAAATCGACTCGCAAGAAAGTTACGGGGCGGCATAAATTTTAAAAAGTCCTTTTTATCAGCTATTAGACCTTCAGACTTAAAATATAACAAAAATGGTTTTTTGTTCAGCTGAGATATGCAAAAATATTTTTTTTTTGTTTAATTTGCAATTCACGTAAAATTAACTCATTAAAAACTTCTTCAACCTTCAATCTGTATTGTTTAATTTTTCAATTCACCTGTGCGAAGAACAGTATACCAGCTAGTGATATAATATAGTAATAATTATTACCGTACAGCACAATACAGTTCTAAAATTCTCCCGTTACAACTAAATAATGTGTTGATTGTTGTAAAGTAATAATATAATTAAGTACAACTTAAGATAATTATTATGAAATGATTAATTATAATAACAATGTAGTATTATAAAGTAATTACTATATCCACGCCTTCTATTAATCTGATTTGAAAAAAATATTTTTTAACTTTTGACGCATCTATATTTTTATTTGAATAAAGAGTTGCTATTTAAATACTAGCGAAGTGAGAGAGAGGCCGATGGTCGTTATATATAGGGTGCAACGGAATTTAGATTATTAGAGTTAATAATCGAATTTCTCGGAGTTTCAGGAAGAGGATCCTACGTCTTGCTGAACAAGATATCTCGTCAATCCAGAACGAGTAACATTACTTTGGATTTTAGCGACAGATAAAGTGATTCGATTAATCGTTATGAATATTTAGGTTAGTAACTAAGTTGACAGCTCCCTTTGCTGAAAGTATCCGACTACTTGCGAAAACTTTTTTTTTTAAAAATTGAGATATGGAGATTTTTTGTGGTTTTTATATTTGCTTAGTAGATTTTAAGAAAAATATGATAAAAAGAAGAAAAGAAAAAATTACCATAATTAAAATGGGAAAAAATTAGTAAAAATTTTCAAAAAATAACATAAACGAGGCCCATTCTGTACCAAACGTTTATGAACAAATTTTGTATTTTTCAATTCTGATGTGTTGTTACGTTATTCATTTTTGAAATGACTTTCAGGATAAGGAATATTTTAATTTTTACAAAAACTAGAGCTTTTTATCTTAGTTAGTATATGAAATTGCTTAAGAAACAGTGATTATATTCACATAAGGGACTGTAAATTTTGTTAAAAAACAGTGATTGATAAATCTGAAGGTTAAAACACTTCTACTATTATACAGAACATACACAAAAAATTTCAGTTAATTATTTTGGAAACTTTTTGAGCAATCGCAGCATTTTTTTAAAAAAACACACATTTCGAGTAAAACACATTTTAAAATTTGACACCCTGCTTAAAGTAATGGTATCTGCTTCGACTAAAACACTTGTAGTTTTTGTTCTAGTAAACAGAAAATAATAAACTTTGTATTTTTATAAAGCTAATAAGAGGGCCTATAAAATAATATCATAAAAAATTTGTCAATGTTTCGGGTAGTCGGATACCTTAAACAACCTTCTGATAATAAATTGAAAGTAAAATAAAGGTGTTGATTTTATTATAATATCTGTTTATTCGGTGTCTCCAACTTCACCAGCAACCGTAGGTTAGCGACAATTGTTGGAATATAATGTCAGCACCATCAACTCTCTCCAGATAAAACTTATGACACATCTTAGTTATTTAACTAAGCAGTGAAGAAAAAGAAGTTTTAATAAGTATTGCATTTTTTTTTAAAGTTTATTCTTCTTCATTACTACTAAAACAGATATTACGCTAAAAACTCGACTCTAGATTTGAGTACGAAGTGACTGATTCTTAATGACAAGGAGAAAAAATGTTGATCTTAAAAGTCACGCCTCTTAAAAGTAATACTTTAAAACTCTTTTAAACTTTTTATTTGCCTTTTCAATAAATGAAAATTAGGTGATAAACCAGAAAATATTTTCAGCTGTATAAATATTTTTAGTTAAAAATACATAGGGGAGACAGGGGTAAGATGACGAATGTCTTAATTTGTCCGTATTCCACTAGGTAGCAGCATCAAATGAACACTACTGGCTCTCCTTTTGGCCGTTCGTTAAACAATAGTATAGACACGCTGAAATCGCCATTTTAGTGTTAGTTGTGAAGCTTTGATTGTTTTTTGCTGCCACGATATAACTTTTATGCATGTGTAAGTAAGCTCTACTACAGATACAGGTAAGATATAAAGTTTCTTCACTTGTTTGTCTGTATGTATGTCCGCGCTTCTATCTCTTCTGGAGCTAAGGGGTGCATCGGATCGGGAAAGGTTTCGTTCGAAAGGAGGTGACCAAAGGAAGACATTTTTACTATCCGCTAAGCCCCACCCCCTAAAGAGGAAGGAATGTAACAGTAATTTGTTGTTTTAGAGCTACTGGCTTTTACCTGCTACCTTTTCTGATTTTTTGCGAGAAAACGAATGCTTCCTGAACTTTTAGAAAGAGCCCCGCCAGGAACTGTAGGCCACTGGAGTGATAACGGCTGGAATAATGAGGGAAACTTTTTCTCTTTTTTGAAACACTTTTATCTTCATGTGAAACCAAGCAAAGAATCTCCTACTCTGTTGATTTTTGACAATCACAAAACTCACATAACTTTGCAGGCTATCTTATATTGCAGAGCGAAAAACATCATCATGGTTGGTTTGCCGCCGCACACATCACATCGTCTCCAACCCCTTGTTGTGTCATTTTTCGACCAGTTAAAAACTTACCATAGCCAAGCATGGGACAACTTTATGGTCACTCATCCAGAACAAACTATCACAGACAAAAATATTGGTGAGGTTTTGAGCATCACTTACTTCAAATCAGCTACAGTTGGAAATGCCGTTGAAAGGGTTTAAGGAATATGGAATCGAGCCTCATAATCATCTTGTGTTTAGCGAATGTGACTATGCTGCGGTAAAAACTACTAACCATGATGATGCTGTTGGCGGTGAAACTGAGAATAATAGTGCTAATCCTCAGACCCCGGTAATAGAAAACCAACATATAAACCCTCCAGAAAAACCAGAACTTATGGCAAATGCTGATTCCGATGCACCAAAGAAGCCTTTAGTGTTTTTATTTCAAACCATTGCCTAAAACAACATAATGTGAGAAAAAAAGAAAAAGCAAAAAAAACTGAGCTCTAGCATTCTTACAAGCATACCCATCAAAGAAATGTTAGAACAAAGGGAAAAGCAGAAGGAAGAACAGAAAGTTTTAAAAAAAAAAAAAACAGAGAAAAGAAGCTCGTGAATCTAAACAGGGAGTAAAAATACTCAAACTGTTCCTGTAGGCCTAAGTCTATAAAATCCAGGCCAAACATTCCAGTTGTATCAACTTCAAAGGACGGTGTTATAAGATGTCCTTATTGTGAAGAGGAACCCTCCAACAGAAGAATGGATCCAGTGCTGTAAATGCCAAGAATGTTGGCATGAGGAATGTTCCAATTATAAAAATGGCATTTTTATTTTTGACTATTGTTAGCTGCACAACTAAACACCTCAACATTACGTTACAATACCTTACGCTTAGTTTGATACTTTGTAAGATGTAAAAACACAGTTATCATTTGTTAAACCATGTAACATATTCAAAAGATAAAATATGTTCAACTTTTTTCAGTGTCGTCATCTTGCCCCAGTACTGGGGCAAGATAACGATTTGTCAAGGTTATGAAAAAATAAAATTGTACTTTACTTCTTTTATTTGAAAAATTAAATGACAATAAATTTTAATACTACAAAGGTCTACTCTAACAGTTCATGTAAAATTGATTTTACTACCCTTAAAAATGAATTAATAAACAACACAAAATAGTTAACGTCGTCATCTTGCCTCAGTCTCCCCTACATTATTTCAAATTTGTGTACTTTGTCAAAGTAACTTTCTACCTTTCTATCTGCTGGTTGGGTGGAGTTGTTGATTTGGCACTGACCTTGTACGCCCTAGTTTTGTGGGTTCGACCCCGGCCCAAGTCGGTGAATTTTCATGATGCAGAAAATCGACAGTGTCCATGTCGTAAGATAAAACGCATGATAAAGATCCCTAGAGTGCTTATTTGGCTTGGGTGCTCTTGGGAAAATTAAATTCCTAGAATGATTTCGCAATCGTCAGAGCTCGGTACCTCTCGCTGGGGGAAAACTGGACATCAGAATTCTATTGTGGGGATAAGAATTCCCCTATATGATACCGCACTGAAAAATGATACCAGCTTTCGGGAATGTACTAGGTCTGCAATAATAAAATACCAACCCACAGCTCCATTGAAAAAAACCTACCTCAAAACTGTTTTACTTTTAACTCATAAAGGGTAAGATTGATCATCGCGAATTTCAAAGCTCATAAGATCTCCAACAAGTTTCTCCTAATAAACTAAGCTTTGTCACCAATTCTCCGATTCATCCGACACTAACAAATTTCTTGATATCCTTATATAACTGTAACTGAAAAATTCAAGCAAGTGGTTTGGTGAGTTACTTCCAAATAATTTTTTTTAATAAAACCACACCATTTGTTTTATATTGTCCATTCCCATTAAATTTTGAGAGATCCATAAGTTTCTGGACGTTTTATCAACTTGGCTCTCTTGATTAAGTTTCGATTAAAAATTCATTAAAAATAAGTGAAAAAAATAAAGAGTAAACAAGTAATATAAAAAAATTAAGTCAATTCCTACTTTGAATGGACGAAAAGAAAGTATTTTATTAACGATTGAAAATTTGAGCAAGATATTATATATATATAAGAGAGTGAACTTATATAGTAGGAATTGAAAAAAAACATAATGCACACCCGGTTTGGCTGGTTCGGCTGGAAAACCGTTTTTTTTTTACGCCAAGTTTTGTCACTGTTTTAACAGTTAAATTATTACAACGATGGAAACGAATCTAAGTTGGCATCGAAAACCGATATAATTAATTTAATTTTATTAATGAATTAATACTTTAAAAAATTGTATTAATATAAAGTGTCCACTACAAATTTTAAAATATTTATTTGAACTTGATTGGATGAATTGAAAGTATTTTATTAAGGATTGAAAATTTGACAAGATAAATAAATATATATATATATATATATATATATATTCCTACAAGATAAGCTCTCTCTCTCTCTATATATATATAGAGAGAGAGAGAGCTTATCTTGTAGGAATTGGAAAAAAAATCAGATTTATACAATTGTAAGAAAAAAAATTCAAATTAATTTTACTTTTCTAATTCACATAAACAATATACCTGGCTTTAAATGCTTGACTTTATTCCCAGCTTTAACAACAATGCCACTGGATTCATGACCTAAAACAATTGGATTCTGGACTTGAAAATTACCAATGCCACCCTGCTTCCACAGATGAATATCAGAGCCACAAATACCAACAGTATGAATCTCTATTAAGACCTCTGTAAGTATACGTAATAAATGGAGTTATAGAGAAGAGAATTGCAATTACAACATAAATTCCAATACTTATAATTATGAAAGTAGTTAAAGTCAAAAACTGTAAAAGAATAAAGCTGACGAATAACAGTTCGTCATTGTTGTTTTGTTCGTAAATGTACATACCTTGCGTATACTAACGAAGGGGTCATTTTTGAAATGTCTGTTATTTTGTCCAACTAATACAAAATTTGGGCTTTGTTTGAATCTAGTAAGAATTTATATTGACAATATATTTTTGCGTGTTTGACAACGGAAATTTTTGGAGGTCACCCCCGCCCCCCTACTTTTTAAATCAGCATCTTCAATCATTTTAATGGAGTTGTAATACAAGATCTCTGAATTATGTATTAACTTTTTTTGTTTTTAATAATAAAAAACACTTCGTATGCCGAAAATAAATATTTTTTTGTTTTAAACATAAATGTCTTTAAAAACTTTACTTCATTTTACTAATCATTTATTTATTTGAGGATTTTAAAAGTCTTTCAAAGTATTCCTTTGGTTTATTGGCATAAAACGAAAGTTTGGATTCCAGACGCCATTTTATAGTTTTCATAGCTCCCTGCTTTTCACAGATAAAAAGGTTTTTTAAATGAATCAACTATTTCAAAAAACAACAAACAATTCAAATTTCTTTCCTGATATACTTTTTTTTTCTTGTCACGGATGCTCTCTTAAAAGTAGACCCACTACCTGGTAAAAAACACAAATATCTGGTAAAAAAACACAAATAATCACATTTCCCCTTCCTGTTCAAACAGAACAGTGTAAATATCGGTAGTCGTAAAAACGTAAGTCATTGACTTAGTAACAGTAGCAGTTAAGACTGGGAGTATAGCTGATATCAGATTACCTCGTTTTGATTGGTTGAATTATTTAAATGTAAAACCTCATGGAAATGTTCTGTTTCGTTACTTTTTTCAAATTTACTAACATCGTGTGGGAAAGATTCGTTTATACATTTGAAAAATATCTTTAAATAAAACAGAAACTGATAAATGAGGCGGGGGAAAAAAAGAGAATGCGTAATTCTACAGAATGTAAACGAAATTTTATCAAAAAAAATTCAAGGTTAAAAGGATAAGCACACACTAATTGGAAAGGCATAATACCCCGGACATAACTGGTTATCACATACCAACTCAAACAAAAAAAATGTTTGTCCCAATTAATTCGAATAGTATAGTAACTATTAAATACCTCTTTTAACTATGTTTCTTACTGAAACCACAAAAGTCAAAGGCAGTTTTTCTGAGTTTCTTATGGTAAAATTTATTGTTTATAAATAATAAAATACCTAAACTGTTTGTAAACTTTAAAATCTAACCATTAAATCCAGCCCAAAAAAGGTTTGGGAAAATTTACGAATTGGGTATTATACACACACAGTTTATACAGTTCCTTAAAAGCTCTAATTAGTAAGTTATATCATTTCTTAAGTTCGACAAGGCATATTGGTTATAGTTTCGTTTAAGCAAGAAGGTTTAATACTGTTAATTAATTTCCGAAAACAATTCGTATGCTGTAATAAATTGGATTGTTTATTGAACTTTAACATTATAAAATCGAACCTACTGTAAACAGTAAAAGCATTTTGTTAGAATATTTTTCTCATTTAATTTTAGTTCACAAAAAAGAAAGAAAAAGACATATCTTACCGTTAGGTAAAGGCTCTGGAATTCGGCGATTTTCCTGGAAATTAAGAACTGCATTATTCTTTTAAGAGAGAACTACGAAATTCTTTAAATGCTATTATTATTTTAATAATTGATAAGTAAAGGTATTAATTGTAGTGACTGTGTTTTGTGATTTATAGATGTACAGCAGTCATTTTTAATCAAAAATCACTTTATTTTCGAAATAAAACAAATTTTTATTTTAAACTCATGTTTGAAAGAAACTCTTTATAGTTATTATCCTTTTTCAACTTTGATCTTTTACTTTATTTTTTGCAAAAAATAACAAGCAAATTTTTTTAAAATTTATAATTCTTACGTTATATATATATATATATAGGTATGTGTTGTTGTTACTTATGCCACCTGTCTGACGTAGTCAGATCGAGGCCCACGAAATGCATCATGGCAACGGGCTAGAGATACGCCTGTCGTTAGCCAAAGCTTTGAGCCCATGATGGTGACAGTACGATATATAGGTATTGAAAGCAGATAGAAATTAACACAAACAACACAAAAAAATCAACTCAATACGCAGAGCAATTTTTAAGAACATTTTCAAAAAAAGAACTGATTTTTGCTTAATAATAAGTGCTATAAAAAAATTGAAACTTTAAAGTTTAGTTAATTAGCTTGAAATAATACTAAATCAGTGAATTTATACTTAAAAAGTGTGTTCTTGCTGAAAGATGTCTTTATATTGTTTACTCTTGGCTTGTTTCCTAATTAATTCGGAAACATATTTTCTAAATTAAAAATACGGTCTTATTAATATAGATATCAATTTCATTTTCTTCATTGTCTTAATCCTAATTGTCATAATCATAACCTCTTTAAATTTAATAAATACAAATTTTGTTATTGGGCAATTGTAATTAATAGATTCATAAAACAGAATCGGATACGTTCGTAAAATGGTTTTGAAAATCGTAACTTTCGACATTTGAACCAGTTTAAAAAATAACATTGTTTTATTTAACAGATTAATAACAGACAAATTTATTGGTATGAATCAATTTTTCATTGATTTTCATTTCAAAACATTTCGCCAACATTTAAATAAAATTTTTAACATGGAATGATATTAAATAAAAGAATGCATTAAAAAAGGGCTTACGCATTACTATATATATATATCTATATATATAAAGGAGAAAAGAGAGAGAGCGACTCACTCACTGACTGACTGACTGATTGACTGACTGACTGACTGACTGACTGACTAATCACGAAATCTCTGGAACTATTCAACCTACAGACTTGAAATTTGGTAGACATGTTCCTTTGATAGAGTAGACATCAACTAAGAAAGGATTTTCCGAAATTCGAAACGCAAGGGGCGTTACGGGGGTTAAGGGCTTTAATAATAATTGTTTCCATGTTTAAACTACTTGATGTACAATCTTGAAATTGGGTAAGCGGATTCCTTTCAGAGAGTAGAGATTCGCTACAAAATGAGTTTGCTGAAAATCGACCCCCAAATGGTGTTGCAGGGGCTTAGGGGGCGTTATAGATAATTATTTCCATTTTTAAACTATTTGACGCAATGTCTTTAAATTTGATATATAGATTCCTTTCGTAGAATAATGATCAGTTACAAAACGGGTTTTGTGAAAACAGACTTCTAAGTGGCGTTGCGGGGGATTAAGGGGCGTAATAGATAAATATATCCGTTTTTAAACTAAATCACCTACCTGCTTGAAAATTGGTAGGTAAGTTTCTTTCCTGGAGTAAATACCCGCTACAAAATGGGTTTTGGGAAAATTGACCCCCAAGGGGTGTTGCGGGGGGGGGGGGTTAAGGGGCGTATAAATTCCTATTTTTAAGTTATTAGACGTACAGTCTTGAAACTTAGTAAGCAGATTCCTCTCATAGGGTAGAGATACGCTAAAAATGGGTTTCGTGAAAATTGCCCCAAGTGGCGTTGAGGGGACTTAAGGGGCGTTATAGATAATTATTTCCATTTTTAAACTATTAGACGCACAGTCTTTATATTTGATAAAGAGATTTCTTTCATAGAGTAGAGATCAGCTATAAGAAGGTTTTGTGAAAACAGACCTCTAAGTGGCGTTGCAGGGGAATAAGTGGCGTAAGAGATAAATATTTTCGTTTTTAAACTATTTGACCTACCTGCTTGAAAATTGGTAGGAATGTTTCTTTCATGGAGTAAATATCCGCTACAAAACGGGTTTGGAGAAAATTGACCCCAAGGGGTGTTGCGGGGGGTTAAAGGCAGATATAAATAATTATTTCTTTTTTTAAACTATTAGACTCATAGTCTTGAAATTTGGTTAGCAGATTCCTCTCATAGGATAGAAATACACTGCAAAATGTGTTTTGTGAAAATCGACCCCTAGGTGGTGTTGCGGGGGTTCAAGGGGCGTTATTGATAATTTTTTTGCATTTTTAATTAATTGGACGCAAAGTCTTCAAATTTTGCTAAGCAGATTCCTTTCATAGAGTGCAATTCCCCTACAAAATGGGTTTTGTGAAAACAGACCCAGAAGTGGCGTTGCGGGGGCTCAAGTGGCGTTATAGACAATTAATCCCATTTTTAAACTGTTAGACGTACAGTCTTGAAATTTGATAAGCAGATTCCCTTCGTAAAGTAGAGAACCGCTACAAAATGGGTTTCGCGAATATCAAGTACTAAGTTTAATTTCAGGAGATTAAGAGGCGTAATCGATAAATATTTCCATTTTTAAACTACTTGATCATCCTGCTTGAAAATTGGTAGGCATTTTCCTTTCATGAAATAGAGTTCCTCTAACAAAGAGTAAAATGAAAATTGACCCCTAAAGATGTTTGCGAGGGTCAAGAGGAGTTACAGAAAAAAAATTCCTGTTTTTAATTGTTAGACTCATATACTTGAAATTTGTTAAGCATGTTTTTTTTGTTGAATAGGGATCCACTAAGAATAAATTTTAAGCAATTCAAGTTCTGGGGGGTTGCAGGGGGTTACTGGGACGTATTGACAAAAAAAATTACTTTTTTCGAGCTACAAGGACTATAATAATGAAATTTGGTTTGCATTTTTCTTTTGTTGAATTGAAATCCGCTAAGAGTGGTTATTTTGGAAAACGGCTCTCAACGGGATTACGGGGATATTTATAGTAAAACTTTTGCTTTTTTCTGTTAGATTTAGACTTGAAATTTGACTTGCATGTTCAATTTACGGAGTAGAGATCCACCGAAAATTGGTTTTGCGGGAATCCACTTGGTTTTTGAGTTACGAAAGAGCAAACATCATTCTATGCTTCAATTTTAGAGATTTTTAGAAAATACAAATTAGATGAGTTCTGCCCTTTTTTTTTTATCAACAGGTGACAGTTACAGGTATAAGTATATTTTTCAATTCAATCGAATTCTTAATGCTAGGACTTAGATATCAATAATTTATACATATATATAAGCAGTAAAAATTTATAAAACATCATGAAATACCCAGCGAAGCGGGAGGGTAACAGCTAGTATATATATATATATAATAAACATCAATACAAAGTATCAAAACTAATTATAAATTGATACCTATTACAAAATATTTTGCAAATAAATATCAACTTCTCAAAGAAATAATTTATATAGTTTCCTTACTAGGCTTAGTTCATCCTTTCCTCTTAAAACTGCACATAGATTTTTAGTTGTCATTTTTAATTTTTTTTCGATTATTGATATGATTAGATTGGTTGTCTTCCAAATCCCTGGACCGATGAATTGTAACTTGTCAAAACTGAATCGAAAATTGATACCGTTGGGATGGAAACGTAAATTGTCAGCTGTGTGTGCCATTCAGAATATAGATAACAAATTATCTCAAGGACTTAATGTTGTCCTTTGACTTTGACAGATAAATTCTTCATTAGAAAACTCATTGATTCCCTTTAAAATTGATAAAGTTAAACGTCTTTTTAAAATTATAATGATAAATCCTTTTTAAAAAAGCTATTTATCATAAAGAGAGATAAATAATACAAATAGAAATATAAAAAAATCAGTTTAATAAAGAAGAATGTGAACTCTTTTTGAATTAATTTTTAATAAAAAGGTATAACGAATTAAGGGTTAGAATATTGCCAATATCATGATACATGTGTATAAATAATATGATAATTCATTTCTCTTGAAAATTCAAAAACTCTAATCTAAACATATAAAGGAGAAAAGCGACTCACTCATTCACTGATCACGATATATCTTCCGAACCTTATAATCCTACAAACTTGAAATTTAGTATACATGTTCCTCTCATAGAGTAGATATCTGCTATGAACGGATTTGTGTGTGGTAAAAATCGACCCCTACGAGAAGCAGTGGGGGCTTAGGGAAGTCAGTATGCTAAATTTATTCAGTTCTTAAGATTTTGATATTTCTAAAATCTCCAATTAATGACCTTTCCATGGACGTAACATATTTGCTATTTTATGAATTAGAAGTAGGTCAAAATGATTTTTAAAAAATAATCAGCTGACATGCCACGCCTACTTTGACAGATAAAAAGTAAACACTGTCCTTTTAAACCTGGGAAGCACTTTCAAAGTTTCAAATGGTTTTATTTATTCATACGCACACACACACACACACACACAGTTAACAGTAGACTAATTGCAAGTATAACTGCTAAGTCCGTTTATCTGATTTTGGAGCGAAAAGTTGGCTTACATTCCGTAGAATTTAATGAAAGTATTCTTCAATCGAACAATAGTTATGCAAAGAAATCATGAGCAAAAGAAAAGAAAACTCACAATTTTAATGTGAGTTTTCTTCTTTGAAGAAAAAATATATGCATTGAAGCATTTTTCACACTTTATGTTTATGATATGTGGTTAGTTCTATTAGCTCTCAAAACTAAAAATGCATCAAAAATATGTAGTAGAGCCTTGTAAATAAACTGTAAATGCGCCATAAAATGTCTTAATTTGGGAAGTCTAATGAAGACAACATGCGCATTTTCTGCACATCCAAAAAGAAATTTAAAAAAGACTAAAAATAAAGGAAGGAGATAATATTTTTTAAAAATTAGGCACAATTCGGGCTGGATTTTTGATAAGGAAAGATTTGTATTTTCAAAAATTACTGTTTCCTAAAAATATATTTTTGAAATTGTGTTTAAAAATTTTTTTTTTCTAAATTTACTGTTTGAATACTCTGCAAGTTTACATTATATATTTTTTATGTATATACTTGTGCAAACTGAAGTGAGATTTTTGAAATATTACAAAATACTTAGCTAAAGAGTACATGTCGGGCCAAAAAGTGTCAATTTTGAATAAATTCAGTGATGCTCAGTAGAGGTTTGTTTTTGAAACACCTAAGCAATATACTTGAAAAATCTCACTTAAGTATAAATATACATAAATGTTTCTTTATTGCACAGAATAGTTTTTAAGCTTTAGTATTCAAAAATTTCAATAAAAAGTACATAAATGTAGCTGAAATGAAATGCCCTTTGTCGTTGCACGCAAAGCTTGTTACATACATAAAAATACATAAATTTCATGTATAAAACATAAAAACTGCTTTATTTTGGACTGTTTTAGAAATTATTTGCTTAATTTAGAGAAATTTTTGAATTTTAAAACTTTTAGAAACAGTGTTTGCATGTGAACATACAAAACCCTAATGAAAACTTTCGAAATGTCGTATACTTAGTATATAATCATGTATTCCCCCAAATGCAATCACAAATTCATACCAAAACCATATTGATACATTTTCACATTATATTTATCATGATTTATGATCAACTTTGATGTTTGTATAATGCCTCAAAACTAAAAATTCTTCAAAGATTGACACAGAATTTGAGAAAATTAATGTAAATGCTACAAAATATCTCGTTAAAACAAAAACTGAAAAACGTTACGAAAGTATTTTCTGGGCAATTTAAGACTCTTTTTTTGTTTCCTATTTTATTTAAAATAAATCGAGAAGCTAATATGTGTCCAAAAAAATCGGACAAATACATGTTTTAATTTTACAATTTTTGTGATGAAGTGACATTTTATATTAAGAATGCATCCACTCACTCAGCGACGCAAAGGCCCTCAAACCACAAATAGTGAGTGAGTGAATATTAACGTCACACTATTCAGCTACACGAGAGCTTTTGGTGACGGACCTCGTAATTTTGAACCATGGTCAAGTGACGGGGACGACACCTGATCTGGCACCCCTTCACCTACCTACCACACCACACCAACGGAAGAATGTTTGAGCTCTCAACAAATTTAACTCCATCGCTCCCCTATACGGTAAGGGGCCACGGTAGCCAAGTGGTCAAGGCATCGGAACATGGCTAGCGTGTCATGAGTTCGAGCCCAGTACCACTGAAGACCCACCGTGCAGGGAAGCGATTCACGTTAAATCTGTCGAGAGCTCAAATGTCCTCCTGTTGGTGTGGTGTGGTACTTAGGAGAGAGGGGTGGCAGCTCAGGTGTCGTCCGCGTCACTTGACCATGGTTCAAAATTACGCGGTCCGTCGCCAAAAGCCCTTGTGTAGCTGAACAGTGCGACGTTAATATTCACTCACTCACCCCTATACGGTGGGTCTTCAGCAGTACTATGCCAGCCATGAGTCCGTTACCTTGACCACTAGGCTCCACGGTCACTCTAACTACAGTTAATACACCTAGTAAATCCGGAACCAATATTATATAAGATCCACGCATTATACTTTCTAAGCCCACACCGCACCGTCATAAGGACTTAGAGCTCGGACAACCCACGGTAGCCGAGTGGTTTTGGCCGGCGCTGTTTCTGTTAAGCTGTGGGTTCGAATCCAAGAGTCACAAAAAAAACCTGTGTTAAGTTTCGAAGTCTTCATGTTGGAGTGGAAATTTGAAGAATGGGGTGCCAGTTCAGGTGTCGTCTTCGTCAATAGACTATAATTCAAAACTATGGATTCGTCACAAACAACCTTGTATAAGCTTCAAATATGTGACGTGTTAATATACCTTCAATTATTGAGTTCAAACAGATTTAAACCCTCTTTTTGAAGGATCTTTATTTAAAAAGTTTGCAAATAAGTCTTTTTAGCTACAGTGACCCAAACTTGTGTAAATATTCACGTTAAAAACGTTTGTTTAAACTTTTAAATATATATAATTTTTATATGTTAAAGAGTCATTTTTTCTTGATACAGATGTCTTTAGCTGAATAACTTAATTATTGCACAGTATTACAATAATTGCTTTTCTCATTAAGGGACGCAAAACAAAATTCCCAGTATTAAAATATTTACATTACAGTCCGACTTAAGCATCAATATTCGATGGTTAATTTTGATCGTCAAAGTGACTTGCATTCGGATTTCACAATTCTGAATTGAAATTATATACAAGATGTTAAAACCAAATTATTATTTGTATGGTACAAGCTTTTAATATTCCTTTGATTTTTTTAACGGTTTCGAAATCTAAATCCTGGATCTCCATTCAGTGCATTTTTATTTATGAATGAGTAATAAGGAAGCAAAAAATGAGAAAACATTTCGGTACTAAACGCACTATACAGTCGACCAATTTCGTCAAATCCAAAGTATCGCAAAATGCCATGATATGCAGCCAATAGTGGGAAACCGTTTCTGCACGTGTTGAAACAAAACAATAATGATAAAAACATTTGACGACGTCTTTTGTTTCAGCAAAATGAGTCGACGGTGTGCACCTAAATTTCAAACTACTTTTTTTTAATTTACTCTCTTACAAATACAATAAGAGTATTAAAGATGAAAAATATTTTTTTTTAAATAATTTATTCATATCAGTAAAAATACATCATTTAAAGTATAAATACATATAAATTTCGAAATAATTTCAATTTCCCCGAGTTTGCACAAGAATGTTGCACGAGTAATGGAACTAGTTTGATATCACGGGGCAAGACGCCAAGCGCTGCTTGGCGCGATAAAGGAATCACGCCAAGCACCGCTTGTAGCTGAATGAGTGAATATTAACGTCGCACTGTTCAGCTACACGAGGGCTTTTGGCAACGGACCGCGTAATTTTGAACCATGGTCAAGTGACGCGGATGACACCTAAGCTGGCACCCCTCTCCTAACTATCACACCACACCAATGGGAGGACGTTTGAGCTCTCGACAGAGTTAATGTGCATCGCTCCCCTACACGGTCAGTGGTACTGGGGCTCGAACTCATTACACGCTAGACATGATCCGATACTTTGACCACTTGGCTACCGCGGCCACCCGCTTGTTGCTGGAATGGAATCCAAGATGGCGGCCTTGCAGTTTCAAATCGTCAGGAAGTTAATTTTAAAGAATTGTTTTGAAAAACATTGAGATATATTTCAAATGATGAATATAGGATGAGATTGAGAATAACCAAGATCACTCAATAAATAATGAATATCCATATAATATAATAAAATGGTACATGTACTAATAATAATATTATGCACTAAAAAAATAATTTTATAATTTAATAGTAATTTTTAAAATATTCATATAGAATGATTTAATAATAATTATTATACAATTTAATAGTAATAATAGTTCAATAGAATGATTACCTTATTGTAATATAATAAAAATTATACATACGAATACTCATATAACATAATAATTATAAATAAATAATATGTAATATTTATAAATAAGAGTATAATTAAAAACTATTATAAATAACTAATATTAACACGTATAATAATTGTATTTTTATATCTATACAAAAAAATAAAATTGAAGTGTCTGTTTGTAATTTCAAATTAACAGCTTTTTACTAAATGCATTTAAAAGTGTATACGGTACATATATAAAAATCAATTTTTAAAATTTTTGTCTTTCTGTCTGTCTGTTTGTTTGGGCTAATCTCTGAAATGGCTGGACCGATTTTAAAAATTCTCTCACCAATGGAAAGCTACATTATCAGCGAGTAACATAGGGCGTATTTTATCTCCGTATTCCAACGGGAACGGGAACTACACGGGTAAAACCGTGGGGCGTTGCTTGCACCCCACCAAGTTGGTGCAAGATTATGCCTTTTGTCAATACCGGAAATTTTACTAAAAATTTTCTCACATTTGTAACAAATAACTAAAACATGGTGTAATTTAAATGTCATTACAAAAAACAATTTTTTAAATGGTTTTTATTAAATGTCAAGTGTTTATTACGTTAGGTTTAATATTGTCAAACTCAAAATTTGAGAAATATCGCCAAGTTGGCTAAGAAATTCTCCATTCCGTCAATCCCAAAAATTTTAATACAAATTTTCTCCCACTTTTTAAAGAGAAACGAAATAAAGATTTTTAGCAAATTGTGTGATATTAAAAGCTCAATGGTAATATTAAATTACAGTTTCATAAAAAGTTTTGATTTATCGAATATTTAATATTTTGATTTTTTTTTAACCTAATTACACAATATTCATATTTTACACAAAATTTTTCACTTATACTGAACTTAGATATTTTGTATGGAGGTTATTACTATGAAGATATACTAGGTATTACTATGGAGGAAGCCATACAATGTCAATCGCCGAATAAATTTAAGGAACTTTAAGCAATACTTATATCATCTTGCGGTCTTTCTAATCCTCAAACCGTTTGGAATAAGTACAAAGAGTACATTGCGGAAGATATTTTACAACGACTGCAGCAAAAGTACAAGCAAATATGCATTTTAACTAACACATCTACACCGAAACGCTAATAATAATTGAAAATAAGGTTTTCACAATGTTTGGAAAAAAGCTACATGATTTTGGAATGATTAGTCCGCGACGAGTTGACGGAAATGACTTGGACAATGAAATTGCTCGAAAATTAAACTACGATTTTATAGCATTGCAACAAGTAATAGAATTAATCCCTCAATTAACTTCAGAAAAAAGTCGCGTTTTCCCTCAAGTATTACGTAAAATAGAATCCGGCAGTGGTGCATTCCTTTTTCTCGACGCCCCTGGCGGAACCTTAAAAAAACGTTTTTGTTAAATTTATTATTAATGCCCATCAGAAAAACCAGAAGACAGCAGTTGTTGTGGCTTCTTCCGGTATAACCGCGAAACTACTGACCGGTGGTCGTACTGCACATTCCGTTTTAAAATTATCCTTAAATCTTGCACATGAAGATTCACCCATCTGTAATTTTAGCAAAAATAGATTTCGAGGCAGGATACTTCAACAACGTGAGCTTTTAGTGTGGGACGAAAGTATGATGTCTCACAAAAACAACTATAGAAGCGTTAAATCGGATTCTTCAGGATTTACGAGATAGTACAGATATTATGGGAGGAATGATAATTGTATTATATTGGCTGTTGGTTTTTGACAAACCATCACTGAAGGGTACACCCGCAGATGAAAACAGAGCCTGAATTAAATCATCAAGCCTTATGAGCGAAAGTTGAAAAATTCAGTCTGAAAACGAATATGAAAGTGCATCTTCATAGTGACGTAGATTCGGAACATTATGCAGAGACGCAATTGAAAATTGGTGATGGATGTTTGGAAGCAGATGCTGTAGGTTGCATTTTACTTTCCGGAGAATTTTGTAGAAAATGAAGTAGATCTTTTTACTCAAATTTATGCGGGCTTGCAACAAAATTTAAATTGTGATCAGTGGTTATGCGAAAGATCAATATTGGCAACTTACAATGACATTGTCTATAAAATCATCACTGAAAATTTAAAAGACGTGCGAGGGGAAATTAATGAATATTTATCAATGAATACAGTTATGGATACAAAACAAAGTACTTCATATCCCCCGGAGCTCTTAAATTCCCTTAAACTTTTGGGTGTACCCTCACATAAACTTCAATTAAAACTAAATGTACCAGTTATGCTTTTGCAAAATCTCGATGCACCTCGACAATGTAAGTGAAAGAGGCTTCGGATCACAAAATTGATGCAGATTATACTTGGTGCCAATACTTTAAGAGGTGTCATGAAAAGAGTAAGTGTTGTCATACCTCGGTTCCAATCAAACGAGTTCAATTTCCAATCAAACTCAGTTTTACTGTTGCTATTAACAAACCGCAAGGGCAAACATTGCAAGTAGCAAGGGTGCATTTGTAAAGGCAATGCTTTTTTCCCCCATAGCCAACTATATGTAGCCTGTTTGCGTGTGTCTAATGCCCGAAATCTTCACATATTTTCAACTGACGGAAGAACATAATATAGTATACAGTAGCATTTTAGAATAATATTCTGTTTTGAGCTCTTTAAAAGAGGAATTATATATTAAACGTAGATACTTTCAATTTTTGTTGTCAATTATTATAATAAGGTATATTATCAGTTTTTTTAGACTAAGCTCAATTTTAGAATATTTAAATTTTTTTAGTCCCAGTCAAGAAATAAAATATAATTTTTTATTTAATTTCTAATGATAATGATTATGACTTTGACAGAGTTCATTTAAGACATCAATGCGAGCGAAGCCACGGGTAAAAGCGAGTTATATTAATAAAATAATTTAAATGCAATGAAAATGGTTAAATGTTTAAAGAAATACAATTAAAATCGTCTGAAATTAATATAAAAATTTATTCTAATATACGTTATCCCATGGCAACCACAAGGCCAGATGATAAAATATCAAGGTAGCCAACCATATTGTAATGTTATCGCCCATTTTGGCAAACAAACAATTAGGCGCCTTGCCCCGTGATATCAAACTAGCACCGAATTCGCTCCTTCCAAAAAAATAACATTTTATTGCCACAAAATTTAAAATTACATGTATATATTCATCATTCATATTTAAAATTATTTCGACTCTAAGTATACAAAATAATTCAGGCTTTCACGTTTAAATGCATCTCGGTGTATCTAGTTCGGATGTTACCATTATTTCAAAATTTTCTAATTCATCATAAATGCTTCCAATCCGATTCAACATCATCTTAGCAATTTCTACCTCAAATCCAGCTTGGTATCGGGCCAGAAAAAACCCGTACCAAATATAGCCAATGCTTTTGTCATTCTTTTTAACTAAGCGTTGAATTCGCTGGTATCGATTTCCGTGTTCATCTCCTTTCAAACTGCTCAATTCAATTTTAGATTCGGCGTTCTCTTTTATCGTTAGTCTAAAACAAGAATAATAACCATCCAACTTAACACTATTGACTGTCTTGAAACTGTAGAATTCTTCTATAATGAGCATCGTTAAGTATAGCAACATGGAGCGGTGCTCTAATGCTTTTCGTTCTATTTTAATGAGGCGGCTTTCATTTTCTGTTAGAACAGATGAAAAGCAAAGAGGGCTGGTCGATTCAAGGACAGATCCGATGCGAGCATGTATTTCGGATTCATCATTCATGCCTCTGATCACATCTGCTGGAAAATACTGGGAAGATTTCTCTATTTCTTTAAACAACTGTTTTCTTATAGTTTGCAATTCAGGTGGGGCGGGATTAGAATATGGAAATAAATTTTTGTCCTTTCTGTGGCTTTGTTCTGAAAGTTCTTTTGGTGGGGTGTAAAACATTTCTTTAAGTATTCCTTCTCTCACATCTGAAAAGATTGCTTGAATCTCCGAAACGTAATTAGGTAAAGGCAACTCAAAATCTGCTGACGATTCACCCTTAAGAGAACTGGAGTCTTCCAACGATCTGACACTAGAAGAAGCAGAATTGTCTGACGACATGGAACTTGGAACACCAGATTCTTCTGAAACTTGAGGTAAATATTCGTCTGATTCTTCGTTAATTGGAATATCACTGGAACTGTCTGACGACATGGAATTTGGAACACCAGATTCTTCTGGAACTTGAGGTAAATATTCGTCTGATTCTTCGTTAATTGAAGTATCAGTGGATTCTTCTGAAGAGTCATCGGAAGTTTCGATTATTTGACTAAAGATTTCATTACCACCATTTACAGACATTTTTTTTTTTCATACCAGACTATGCTTACAACAAAACTAAAATAATATCATGATTTTGATACGGCAATTTTCCGTCATCATTTATTTAAAATAGAAAATAACACTCTGTTATTGCCAGATCCATATGAAAAGTTTACATAGTCTTTTAAAGATGTATTTGATTGGATTATTTGAAATGTAGAGACGCAAGTACCATTTTAACCGAAATATTCAAAAAGCACATAATCGAGTTCCTTTCAATTAATGTCGTTATTAATATAAATATTAAACTTTTAAGAAAATTCTTTGGGGGAAAAGTCGTCTTTTATTTCTTTCCATAGGTCTGCAGAATTAAAAGAAACACGATAATATATACAGTAAAATATGTTTAACGCAAAAATGTTTAAGACAAAATATCGATTAACACGAAATAATACAACGGTTGCGTGAGTTAGTGAGTATTAACGTCCCACTGTTCAGCTACATGAGGGCTTTTGGGGACGGTCCGCGTAATTTTGAACCATGGTCAAGTGACGCGGACGACACCTGAGCTGGCACCCCCTCTCCTAACTACCACACCAATGGGAGGACGTTTGAGCTCTCGACAGATTTAACGTGCATTGTTTTGTATCAAAACACACAATCAGCAGGCAGAAAAAGTGCGTGTTCACACACACGCTATTTGAATATATTCATGATTTCTGAACTCTTATCAACAAGCGTTACAGGTTAACAGAATTTCGAATTCAGTTATCAAGTAAAATAGTTAAAGAGAAAGTTGTGACGCAATAATTTTTACGTTTTTGTCAGATACTAAGCAGTTCAAGGACATGGAAAATATAAAGGGAAGGAAATTAGTATCAGTGAGCGTAAAATCATTGTGAAAATGTGGAAAGATGGAGTGAGTGATTTTGGGGTTTATTGGCGCAAGAGCCGATTTCGGCTATACTGCGTCAAACATTTGTTTCAATATCTGTGGTCTAGACGGGAAGAGAAAGAAAGAATGAATTGAATGACAAGAAAGAGGGTCGAAAATAGAGAAGGATCACTAGGGTACCCTGGGTTCGTGAAGCCCAGGTTTACCAAAGACAGTAAACCCCGTGGGAAAAGGAAAAGATCACTAGGGCACCTCGGGATTGTGACACCCGTACTCACCTAAAGAAGGTGAACCCCCTGAGGGTTTGGAAAGATGGAAAAAGTCGTCAGGATATAGCCAGATCCGTTGAATCGCAAGTATTCATCTGTATAGCGTGTCATTAATAACTTTAAATCTACAGGATTTACACATCCAAACCTAATTCAGGTCCTGGCCACCTCCAGGTTGTTCTCTTTCAACATTGGATGGATTCAAGCTAAATCGTACTGTCACCAGAATGGTGCTCAAAGCTACAACCAACGAAAGGCGTGCAACTCAGCCCTTTGGCATAATGAAGTTCGTGTGAAGACCCACCGTTTAGTGAAGCGATGCACGTTAAATCTGTCAAGAGCTCAAACGTCCTCTCGTTGGTGTGGTGTGATAGTTAGGAGAGGATGGTGCCAACTCAGGTGTCGTCCTCGTCACTTGATCATGGTTCAAAATTACGAAGTATTTTGCCAAAAGCCATTGAGTAACTGAACAGTGCGACATAAATATTCACTCACTCCCTGGCCTTTGCCGATCAGGTGGCATTAGCAGCAACAACAGCTTCCATGCACCGTGCCAAAATAATTATTTTCTGGAGCAATATAAAGCAAAATTTTTAGGTATTTACTGCGAGCGATGTCCGAGAACACTCAAAAAGGGTAATAAATTTTTTTATTTTTCAAGAAATATAAATTATTTATTCCATTTTATGGATTAGAAATATGTATATCAATTTAATTCTATAACTCAATTATATAAAAGAATTTCGATCTATCTCCTGGCCAATAAAAAGGGAATCGAAGTTCGAATTGAGTTCTTGTACAGCTCTTTGAAAACCTTTTTTGCCAATCAAAAGTACTCTTTTCGGTGGAATATTGATGTAAATTGTTCTAATGTTATCAACAAAAATAGAATTATGTTATGAATGTTATCAACGAAATGGAATTATGCTCATTGTATTAACATTTTTACTACCTGAATATTCCAATCTGAAGATTTTTGAAGATATACTTCGCCCCCTTGTGTGTGAGCTTCACTTGAAGTTATTCGAAAGCCGTTAGTAATTTCGCAAAAATTGTGACATTCAATGAAGCATAATATTTTATCTCAAAGTGACGCTGTTCTTTTCTTTACAATATCTTTAACGATAAACAAATATTAATTTGAACATTATTAATTAAACACAACAAATATTAATTAAAACAAATATTAAAATGACAAATATTAATTTTTTTTTTAAAAAAAGTTTCTGTAAAAAGCGTAATTTGGCAACAACGAAGTGCATGAACTGATTTAGTGAAAACAGATAATTGCATTTATCGTGACTATGACGTCACATGTGTTTTTGAACTTGATTGGATAAAAACACGTGGTTTAAAATTATCATGTGATTATGACGTCACATGAATTTAGTCCATTTTGAACCATGGTCAAGTGACGAAGACGACACCTGAACTGGCCCCTCCCTCTCCTAGCTCCCATACCACGCCAACAAGAGGACGGTAACGGTTATACATTTACGTGGAACCTTAGAGAAATCTCTATCCTCCACTCATCATAATAAGTAGAAAAAAATAAGAATAATTTGCATAAGAATATAAAGCAGTCCACAATGAGAGCAGGGCAAGAACGCTGGTGGTAGGGTGAGTGGGAAACCACTCATCCAGTTGATTTAGTTAATGACGTCACATCTCTGACAACCACGCCCGTTTTTCAACCGGCTGCCGCAACTCGATGGAATGAGGGGAGAAAAGGGAGGAATTTCTCTAATATCAAAGATTAAAGAGAATATTATTTTTAAGTCCATTACTCATTACCTCTTAAATATCTGAGTGCGGTTATTGAAAGGAGATTAACAAGATGACTTCGAGTCAAGGCAAATTTAACGTGCATCAGCTTCTCTGCGCGGAGGGTTTTATGAAATTAGAACTTAAATTCTCAACTCGAATGATTCATCTTCGACTGTAAAATTTATAACTTAAATTAATAAGCTACACCAAAAATGTAGTCAACGATTTTATAAGAAATATCTATCTATCTATATATATTTGGAGAATTTTATGAAAGAAAAAGGCAAAATATACTTCGAGCCAAAACTAAATCAACTTTAAGCTCTATCCAAATTCGTATAATTTCATACTCAGATAAAGACAACAGGGGGAAATGTTTCTCTCCATCATTGTTTATGTATAATTACATTCCCCTTTTCTTTATGCACTCCTCTACATATAAATTTTTTCAATAAGCTAAATTCGAAATTTTTTGGAATGGATCTATAGCAATTTAAACAAATCTTGCGAATCGCATCCTAAGACCTTTAAAATCTTAGATTCAAAATATATCTGAAACCAGAGTTGGCTCCAGCAGCTTTGCCATCCCGGACAAAAATGGGAAGTGCTGCCCCTCTCTCTAAAACAAAAAATTGTAATTAAAAAAGGTAAATTGTTCCCATAGATATACATCTATAAAATTTGAATAATTCTTGCGAACAAAAAGGCATCATAACAATATTGTATATACAGTCGACTCTCGCTAATTCAAACCTTCGATAATACGAACCTCTCGCTAATTCGAAGTATATGCTCAGCCCCGAGAATATCTATTGACATTTCGAACTAAAACAATACATTTTGGTGCACTCAATATTTCGAAGTAAAATCTGTGTGCGGCTGGCCAGACTACAACACTAGATATTACGAAGTTATCTCATATAAAGCTCTCGTCAATTCGAACACTCACTATCATGTAGAGAACTGTAGCAAACATGTTGGAGCTTACATGATTTGTGTTGTATTGCCTCTGCGTATCTCCTCTGTAATGTAGCCCCTTTGATGACTATCTGTCTGCCATCCCTTTTGTTTTTCCCGATTCCTCAAGCAAAAACGCATTTTTATTGCTTTCCTTCAAGTGTACAATAGACTTGTTGCACTTGTCAGCCGCCCATAACTTTCGTTTAACACGTGGACTTTCTACACATGTGGTCTGCTATTGTGAAGAAGAGATGTGTAGGATTGTGTATTTTGCGTGGGAGTGACATGACGATTTATGAATCATCTATATGACTTATGGCACCAAATAGGACATGGGTCGGACTGAACCCTGTCCTGAAGACCCTATGGTGTTGGGGACAGTGTGTAAAGGAACCAATAACAGATTTTTAAAGGTAACAGAACTTTTCGTCAAAAAAAATTATTTACAGTATGCATTCTTTTAATGATCCTTTTTAATATATAAATGTGTTCTTTTAATATAGGAATTTTAACTTCTGTATAATATTTATACTATAAATAATATGTACCTTTTTTAAAAATACCTTAAAATAATTTTATACATAAGTACAATTGTTGCTTTATTGCATAGTTTCAAATTTAAAATAGTTAGAAAAAATTTCTCTTTGTATATATTGGGAGTTTTTTCCTACCCTCTTGAACAATATGTTCATTGGTCCCTCTAACTTCGAATTATCAAGAGTCAACTGTATATATATATATTAATACAAAATAATTCCAAATTAAGGATTATAATTACCTGGTTATTAATTCAAACGAGTAAAATGTAAGAGAAGGAATACAGTTTCAGCATGCCAATTTCTTCTAAAAAGAATCTACTGTTGGTGGAGATCACAAATTTTTATTTTTATTTTAAGTCACTGCATTCAAAACTAAAATAAAACATCTCCTGTGTGACTCTACGTATAAAAAACCCTTAGTGGCCCTATCCCCTTTTGGATAGCTGACACCGGAGTCACATGGGTGAAAGAAGCGTTCTTAGTGACCTTACTCTGGGATAGGGAGAAAGTTACTAATGAAAGTGTAAACTTGTCAAATTTCATGATTGAATATATAATCCCACCTCGAACTCTTAAGTTTCAACATAAAAGAAAATTGACATTTAACACACAGAGTACAAAATAAATGAAAAATACCATATTCACACCCATTAGTATTTCAGAAAATTATCAAATTTTTTGTAATAAAAAAAAAATTCCCTTCAAATTCAATTCAAATGCCGCCTTTAGAATTAGCCTCCCTGGGCAGAGGTCTGGTTTGTCTAGCCCTTGATACTTAATATTTTTGTTTAAGAAAATGTACTCATTTTTATACTCAAGTATAAAATACAAATATACTCAAGCATATAAAATTAAAAATCTATTTTTATGTAGTATGTTTATCATTTTTTTAAAAATAAAACTTACACCAACTTTAACATTATATTACAAATGCACAACCCATCAATTTCATTATTTAAAAGAAAAACCCAGTCAAACTGCTAATCTTAGCAAATGTAAGACTAAACTAAACAACACTTTTATATCATTTCTTAAGTTATCTGTTGTGTGTTTTATGATATTGTGAGATTAAACATATTTATCTAAGTTAAAGACAATAGATGGAAGAATTCTGAAGTCAAGTGTGTTCTCTTATCTACAATATTCTAAAACAATAATGGAGGAGCAGATTAAAAAAAATGTGCTGTTGAAAGGGAGAACTGCTTAATCATGAAATTCAATACTCTTTTTCAACTTCAGGGTGTAAAAGATCTCTGAATTAGGTTCTTAAAAAACAATTCTACAGTCTAAAAAAAAAAATTAGCACCTTTGGAACTTTTTAAATCCAATTGGGGGGGAGGGGGAGCAATATACAGTAATATCAATTTTAAAACAGACCTTTCATTATTTTTTTTTTAATTTTGGAGGGAAAAGTATCAGATCTGCAAAAGAAAAATCTAGCTCAGAACAAGTTTAATGAAAAGCTAAGGTTTTACAAGTAAACGATAATTAAAAAAATTAAGAAATAGGTAAATTAATTTTAATTGTTGATACTATATATTATAACTATTTTCATATGTTCACTTCTGTGTGTATAGAGATAGGAAATATTTAAAGAAATCAGACCTTTAAAATTGCTAAAAGTCAATAGAAGTTGATCCTACTTTCAGAAACTATTTCAAAATTTATATAAATCATTATTATTAAAATATAAAGATAATATAAATTGTAAAAAACAAGAACTATATATAATAAGTTTTATTTGTAGCCTTTAAAAAAACTTTAAATAAAATTTTAAAAAATAAAATTTCTTCAAAAACATAACACATTCGGAACAAAAAAAAGCTTATTTTTCATTTTGGAATTATTTCCACTCACCCCCCCCCCCCGAAAAATATGATTAAAATGTTTAATCTAACTTCAAAATTCAATTTGACTTCATTTTACATTAAATACTAATCAATTCTTAATTCTGTTAAAAGTATTCTTTCACTAGGGTCAAATTGCAATTTTCTGCAAATTATTAGAAAGAGTATATAGTAGTCCCTCTCATTTTGAAAAAATACATTCAGTTTTTGCCCACACACAAAGGATTTTTTCCCCACACTGGGTTTGACAGCCATGAAAAAAATGTTATGTGAGCTAGCCAAACTGTTGAGTTTTATTTGTAAAAATTTAACCTGAGTAAAGAATGTGTACTCCAACTAATGTGTATATATATAAATTCCATAAGCATTCAATAATTAATTACTATTAAATACAGACTCATTATAGGTTACTTTTGTGAGAATCACAAAAATACTAAGCAAAAGTTTTTAATCCACGAAATCAATCCTGTACTACAAAAGCTTTCGAACAGTCAATGAATAAAATATTAATTCATAATATTAATAATATACTGTCACAGTAAAGCAAAGAAGTAAATCTATATGAAATAAAGCAATATATTTCTGTAAATTTAAAAAAATAAAACTTGTTTCAACAAAAACAAAAAAAAAACTTTAAAAAAGGAGGCTGAAGTAAGGTGATTTATCACTATATATATGAAATGAATTCAATTTTTTGATTACATTGATTTTCAGTTATACCGACTGAACCAAAAAAACTCAGCTGATAAAGGAAACAATAAGGCAAAAGATTTAAAATATTTATCCCAGTAAGGAAAAAATCTGATGTATTTTAAGGTATATCATTAGAAAGATTGTAATATTCATTAAAATGAGTAAACAGGTCTTAAAAATTGAAAATGTTTCTAATTCTATACATATTTCAAGAAATGACAAAAAATATATTTTTATTTTCAACAATTTCAAATAGTTTTGAAGGTTTTCAAACTTAAACAATGTGACACAAAAAAAACCTGATAAAATACAAAAAATAGTGTTTCTTTCATTAAAAATAACATCAAAAAAATAAGATTCAGTAGCATACAACTTTTTAAAAAACACTTTATACATATATATATATAACTCTTATTTCAAAACATATGATTATATCTATTTTTTTATCATTATTTAACAATATGTAAAGTACCTTTTATACACCTTATTTCAATCTTAAAATAAAGTCATAATTATACACATAAAATAAACCAGACCCATTGGCTCTATCTGAAACATGCAATTCTGAAATCTTACATTACAGAACTTTCTAAAACACAATTACAAAGAAGTTTATGCTCTCAAAATGTCAAAAAGTAAAATGATTGTAATTGAAAAGTGTTTAATTCTTTTTAAATTGAAAATCATGATAATTAAAATAACTTTTTTAAATGCATATAAATGAAAATTATCAGAATCCCTTTTTTATCTTTCTTAATTACATATTTCTATTTAATTCATAAGCTGATGAGATTTGTAAGCTTGTTCATAACCAATGTCAGAATACATTATGTGTATAAAACCTTTTAAAATTACATTTATTTAAAAGATCTGAAAATTTATAAAAGTAATACTGGATTTCATTTTTTTTAAAATTCCATCACCAATTCCATCCCATTTTCATTACAAATAGAAAAAAAATTAAGATATGGCAATTTGGCACAATGGCATAACGAATAGTCCCTTTACTTGGAACACTGAATTAAAACTTTGATAGCTCCACCTTCACCAGTATAGGAAGTTTCAAAAGCTTTCAGAGCTTCCTCCAGAGTGAAACGATGAGTAATTAAAGGTTTTACATCAACTGCACCACTGGAAACTAACCCTAAGGCAATAGGATAACAATTTGCATAACGGAAAATTCCTTTGATATCAACTTCTCGAAGACTTGCTTCTAGAATTGGAATTTTAACCTCAGATGCTCCTAGACCAACCAGCATGACTGTTCCTCCAGATTTGGTAGCCTTAAAAGTTGCAAAACAAATCAATAAAAAATTATCAAAAATAACCAATCATGAGTTTAAAATTCAAAGTAAATAATTACTAACACAGAAAAAAAAACAAAATTCAATGTTTAGGTATCATTTAAAAAGGAAAAATTCAGCTGATCTGAAATTTGTCATCTTTTGAGAGGAAATTAATTACTGAACTAAAACTATATTTTAAAACCTGTAATTAAAAATTATAAAAGCTTAATTAATGTATTATCTTTCAAATTTATGATTAAAATACATTGAATTACTGATTTCATACATACTAATTCATAATTAAAATCATGTGGCATTTTTTTAAAAATAAGTAAATAAAAATATATAGTAAAAAATGTATTACATGAATATATTTTTAAGAAAGTGAATTTCACTATTTTTTCATTTTAATTAATCTTTCATGTACAAAAAGAATTAACTTTAACAACATAGTAAACATAGATATGAACAAACAAAATGGCACAAATTATTCAGGTATTTAATTAATGGTGGGAAGAAATATGAGTTTCTAAGCTAGTGTTTTTTTAAAAAATTGCTTAAGAAAAGTGTGAAAGACATGGTACATGATTTTTTATGTAATATAACACATTTCTAATACAACTTGACTATTGTATTATGTAATTATTAAAAGAAATTCAAGTTAAGCCATATAATTATGCATAAACTTTTTTTTTTTTTTACTCTAAAAATACAGACAAAAAAATCAAAATATCCAAAAATTCACGCAAAATTCACATGCAAAATACTGAAAACACACTAACCAGCATAGCAAGCCTAATGCTAGGTTCAGCTCCACTACATTCAATAGTAATATCTGGAGGCCCTCCTAAATGGGATTCGATCTGTTCAACAGCTGATTTTGTATCTATGTCTTTTACACACACCTGATAAGATGCACCAAGTTTTTTAGCAACCTCTAGCCTGCTTTGAAAAATATCTGTAGACAAAGTTAAATAATAATTTTAATACTATGATACTACTACAGCACAACAATATTATACTACAATTATACTACAAATAACATTTAATACTATACATTTTAATAAAAAAAGTTTGGATTTTTTTTGTGGTCTTTCATTCTTTTTGTTTATATTTTAAATGTGCATATCAATTAAGTGTACACATAAATTCTTCTACAAAACATACAAATTTTACATTGTTCAATTTTTTTAAAATATATATAAATATATATATATATACTTATAAACAGTAATAAATTTTTTTCAGTAACTACTTTAATATTATGTGCTACAAATATTTAACCATTGTTAATTTTTCTCAATAAACTTTTTTTTTTTTTGTTTTTTGTGACAGGCATTTTGGATTTTTGAAAAATTTACTGTAATGAATAAAACATATTGTGAGTATAGAATCAAATTTAATAATTTAAGTTATTAAATTTATCCAATAATTATTAAATTTGATGTCAGCATATTTTTAACAGCTAATTTTAAAAAAATATTATTTAAAATAAAATGAATTAGAGCTTTTTTCTGAAGGAAAAAAAAATTTATAACATGACAGTAAAAATTGAAATATTTAATAAAATATCAAATAAGAAAGAAGTTATAAAGAATTGAAGGGATTATCCATGTCTATTCAATACTGTACCTGTTATGCATATCTTAGTAGCACCCATGGCTTTACAAGTAAGAAGATTGACCAGTCCAATGGGACCTATACACAAGTGAAATGTCATAGTGAAAATATAAAAAAATCTTTGGTTTGTAAGCAAAATATATCAAATACATTACATAAAAAGAATTGAAATATACCTGCTCCACAAATAAGTACAGTTTTCCCAGCAGTAACCAGTGCTCTTCTACAAGCATGTACTGCAACCGATAAAGGCTCCATTAATGCACCTTCTTCTAAACTAACATTAGAAGGTAATCTGCAACATAAAGAGAAATTTAGAAGAGAGAAATATATTGAACCAAAAATTTATTTCATGAGTATGAATTTCTGTGTTATTTCACTATTAATTTTAATTTTGCAGTGTTATTAAAAGGAAAACATTTATATATTTCTGGCAATTCTTAAATTTGTAATCTAGAAATGCAAATATATTATTGTAAAATAACATTAAACAAGACTGTATTTTTGAGTAACAATCTCTGAATATTATTTAGAGCAAAAAAAATCATTTAATAAACAGTACTAAACTCTGATCATTATCATATATAAAATTATCATTAAATCAGAATTAAATAAAAGTAAAACACCATAAAAACACTTTTGCCTCTTATTTATATACTGATACATGACTATCATCAAAAGTGAAATTTCATAATGTATTCATTAATTTAATAAGTTATTCCCAAATTATGACTTTTTTTATTTAAAAAAATTGCATTTTAAAGCATTTAAAGAAATAACTCTATTTTAACACAATTATTCAAAGTTTCAATAAAGAATGTTTAAAAATAGAAATTTAACATTTTCTTGGTTAAATGTGTAAGTTATCTTTAAAGTTAAAAATTTAATTATTTTTTTATGGAATAGAAAATTACAAGAGTCAAACTAAAAATATAACATACATTATCCAAATATTACCATACAATAGTATAAATGACTTATTCTTTTTTATTCATGAATATCACTCCTCAACAAAAAACTGTTACTAGTAAAAAAAAAATCTTTTTTAAAAACTATATTAGCTAACTCTGTTTTCTAATGAAATGATAAATATACATGAACCTATTTTCAGGTCTAAATCATGAAACCACAAGTTCTACCATACATATTTTCCTTAACATATTAATTCAATTGACTGATAAAAATTTAAATTTTTTAAACATATATGACATAAGAAATATTAATGTAGATAAAACAGTATTGTACTGTTTATTCAAAATCTAGAATGCCTTTATAAACACAATGGTTATTTGTATTATAAATTAAAATTTGCCACAAAATATAAAAATGCTATTTCAAATTAATTTCTAAAGATACAGCAAAAAAATAAAGAAAAACAAATGATTTAGTTTAAGTAAAAATTTATGCAAACTTACATAAACTACATATATTTAATCATTTAAATTCTAGTTCTATTAAACTTGATCATCATTGATCAAGCCTTCAATAAATATTAAAAATGATTATTAAAATATTACTTAAAACAAAAATCAGCATCATGGCAGAAAAATCTACAAAGAGATCCATCAACAGGTGGAGTAGCACTAAATTTTACATCTGGGCAAAGATTATAACGTCCTCCTTTACAAAATTCACATTTCCTGCAAGGCACCCCAGGTTCAATACACACTCGATCACCTATAAATAAATAAGTCTTATTTATCAAAATAATTCTAATTAGTAATCCTTATCTTGCCGTAATTATTCATAAAATAAGTAAAAGTAAATGCATATAAATTCATATGCACTCAATTTTCAAATTATGTATAGTGAATTCTTGCTATGATTTTGGTGGAATATTGATTTGTTGTACTTAAGCCTGTCCTAAATTGATATATATCTTTATTTTTATATATATCCAGTAAGTTCTTATGGCCTGATCAAGCTTTTGAAATCCATCTTAAATGTTTACAAAATAATTTTTCATGGTAAATTTGCATTAAGGATTATTTATGCAAAATAAATATTTTAATTTACATTGTTGCACATTTCCATGCAATAAAACATTGAAATGGACACCAATTTTGAAAAGACAGTTAAGGTAAGGGGATATGAGGGAAAAGGGATTCATATTTATATTAAAATTTTCTACAAGTTAACTAAAAATAAAAAACTATAACAGTAAAAAAAAATTTTTTTTTTTTAAATTCATCACAAAGGCTTTTTAAATCAAATGTTATAGTGTGATAAATTTAAATTTCTATTTTCATGTCAGTAATGGTATGAAATGAAAAGAAAAAGAATTATTAAAACAACCAGAAGCTCCCAGTAATATTGCTAAGTAGATTATCAAAAAGAAAATCTCATAGAAATAGCTTGTTCTTGATGGATAAAAATACAGACTACATGATAAACAACACTAGTTTTTATTTTTAATAAGATTAATTCCTAGTTTTTAAGGAAAAAATTATGCAATATCCATGGTTACTACAATATTAATCATTCCTAAAATATACATATATGTTCATTTATTCATCTTTACAATGAAAAGTATACTTAATCTTATCACTTTTTCATCATTACTCCCACTGTAAAAGATTCTATTTTTCAAAAAGACCTGCATCTAATGTCATCAATAACTTTCAAAATCTATTTATATCAGCAATTAATTTATTCTGCTATTTTTTTAATTACCAGATGTACTTACAGAATGTTAAAGATATATATATATATATATATGTAATTAACAATGAATTATAAGTTAAGTTCGATCAGAACTAAGAGAGAGGTTGAAATCAAAAACGATAACATACCTGGTTTTAGATGCTTGACTTGATTCCCAACTTTAACAATAGTGCCACTAGATTCATGTCCCAAAACCATAGGATCCCTCACAATAAAATCACCAATGGCACCATTTTTCCAGTAATGGACATCTGAACCACAGATACCAACAGTATGGATTGCAATTAAAACCTCTAGAAAATTATTACATAAGCATAAATTGAGCTGCTGAAAATCAATCAAAAACAAAACTAATAATTATATTTTATCTTACAAACACAAGAGAAATAAACTTTTTGAGCGAGCATTAACTTAATATGAAAACAAAAGACCTTAAATGACTAATAAATTACAAAGAATTTCTGAATGTAAAATCTACCTCCCTATTAAAAGGTCACTAATTAAAATATAAATACGTTCAAGATTTCCTAAGACAAAAAGTTTATACATTTTTTTAATTCAAAAGAATTATGAAAACTTATTTTAAAATGCATTACATATTTGTGAAATCATTTTCAGCTTAAATACTTTTTATTTGAAGTTACATAAGCAACATTCCCTTACATGATTGCTCAACTAATTAAAATTTATGATTAAACGTAATTCAAGAGAAAAATAACTGGATCAAACATCCATTGTTCAATGAAATGCCTATACATATGCATTAGAAAATGATATAAAAAATTTAATGGGTCAAAACTAATGAATTGTAAAAAAAAACAATGATATATCAAAAGATATAAAATATTAGACATGTTTATGTTAACAAATACAATCATAAAAATTTCAAAATCAATTCTACCATAGGAAAATAAATGGTTTAAATCATAAGAAAAGTAAAATAAACTATCAATAAAGTGAAAAATTATCTAATATACCATTTGAATAATAATCCCAAATAAATTTTTTTTAAATAATACAAATCAAATTATCATACCATGAGGTTGAGGTTCTGGTACAGGTCGATTTTCCTATAAAAAAATACTTAATTATTTTTCCATTTCAAAATTTCTTACAACTAAATGCAATGTAAATTAATATTTGTTTCTTTCAGATTACTGAAGCTTTAACCAATGGGGGAAAAATCAAGAAATCAATACATTAAAGTTAATAATTAGTTAAAGTTTAATCAATTTTTTTAAAAAATTTACAATCGTGAGTAACTGTTTTCATGAATATAATCAGACTAAAAATTACAAGAAAACAATTCATAGTCTCATTATTTAAAAACGTTTCAACAAGAAAATGAATCTACATAGGTAATAAAAGAAAAATATGCATCAGCTGCTTACTAAGCACAATTCTCCTTTTCGTTTCAAAACCGCTGATATATTTTCGGTTGTCATTTTTAATACTTTGAAACGAAAATTTCAAAAATATATGTGCGTTATTTACTCCCGATGGATTGATTGATTGAATGGAATACGGCGCAACCCAGTCTACTTATCCTCCAGGTGAGTTAACACTGCAGCTTTAACGTGAGCAAACTAAGAGATATAGAGAAATAAGCATTTTATATCGCGATTCTAGTCACAGATATCAGACAGGTTAAACAGGTGATAAGTCTCTCTTCCTCTGCCTTTTTTTTATACTTGACACTTAGATATTTGGCATTGAAAAAGAGAAACGCTCTTTTCCTTTTAAAATATCTGAATTACGACAACACTAAGCGATAAATGACACATTTGATTCCTCCTCCTTCAAAAAAATTCCTTTGTTGAAAAATACGCCTGTCGTCATGGAAAGTAAAAATGTTTTCAGAAGGAAAAAAAAAGGTCAATGATAATATTTTTATGTGCAAGTTATGAGGATAAATTTCAGTTGCGCAAGTTTTCTCAAAGAAAACACAATATTTTGAAACTCTTCGAAATATTTAGAAAATGTTAAAAAAAAAAGAGATGGCATTATTTATCTCTCTCCAAGAGAAGGTAAAAGATAAGATACAACAGTAAAAAAATCAAACTGTAAAGATAGTAAGTAATAATCGCGGGTTTTTTTTTCCTTTTTTTTCTTTCAAAATTTGGGAAATTGGAAATTGATTTTCGATGAAGAAAAAAACTTTTTGCACAAATTTTAAATAGCAATTTTTAAAATTTGAGAAAGAATCAGCAAACATTCAAATCCTTTCTCTCTTTTTGAAGTGAAAACTTCTTTAGCGGCGTTGGTCACATTTTGGTAGGAGAAAATTTTATGGGTTCGCGTCACCAGCATGCTCTGACTGGCGCATGCGCAGTGTACTGTTCGCCTTAGACACTTTTTGGATGGGTGGAATCTCGTGCGTTCGCGCCACCGACATGCTTATAGCAGTATATCTGTAGCTATACAGCTGGCGTATAGAGTTGTGTATATCTTATAAGTGAAATTGAATGGATTGAGTGAAAAGTTCAATGTGTATATACTGTGCATTGTTAAAATAGTGTTTTTGTTTGATTATTATTTGAATCGTTTAATTGCAGAATCATTGTGCAGTACAATAGTGAGTACTAAATAAATATACTAATATTTTTAAGATAAAAAAATAACAGAAAATTATTCTAAATGCTCGCATTTATTTTCGCGTTTGAAAATTTTGTATTATTTATTTTCTAATATTTAACCTCTGCAATGCATCAAGCAATCCGGATTAGTATTTCACATTGACTTTGACGTTTTCTTACTACCGTGATAAAACAGACATCTAGTTGTTAAATCATAATTTCATTGAGGATTTTGAAGTTAAAAATTTTGTAAAATCTAATAATAATTCAAGATTAATGTGTTAAAGTTTAAAATATGGTTAAAAATGCAAAATTATAGTTTATTACCTTATATCATTAAAATCTTTAGTTTGAAATAATGAAAACGGCTCCGACTTTAATTTCATTAAATATTTTATGTTATTTAAAAATTTATTATTTCGAAGTCATTATTTATTAATCTAAATTGTCAAAAATGAAATATATGCTCTTCTACTTTTTGCAAAATGATTATCTATAATTTTATATCATTCGATTTTATTATTAGAAATTTATGAAAAAATATTGTCAGGGAATTAGGGTTACTTTAAATATCCGTTTTTCATATTTGATCAGATCCTTAACATTTTCCCCTAATTTTTGCTTTGGCAATGACTATTCACAAATCACAGGGAGGTACTTATGGTGCTATTGTCTACGAATACGATCACAAACATCCTAGAGAATTAGTTTACGTAGCTTTAACAAGAGTAATGAGGATTCAAGGTTTATTTTTGGTTATTTAAGAAAATATTAACAGCAGCTGGAAATTTTGGATTGGTAGAACAGGAACACCTCTAAATGCTTCAGAAATAGATAAACATCATAAAAGATCAACAAATCATCGAGAAGCTCTAACGTTAGAATTGAAAAGGTTACAAAACAATACACTACAAACGGTCACCAAAACTTTTCTAGAATTCATCTCCAACAAGAAAGGATTGTCGATATTTTCATTCAATTGTCAAGGTTTGCATACGCATGGAGCTGACCTAAAAAATGATGGTATCGTAAAAAAGTCAAATGTTCTGCTTTTATCGGAAATTCTATGAAAAACGAAGAACCACTTGATATTCCAAATTTCAACTTTGTTGTATAAGTTATGAAAGACCTGAAGTTCCAGCAGCAGACGTAGCTATTTATCACAATACTCAAGATACGTCACATTCATTATTTCACATATTCACGTAAATACTAAATTCACTAGAAGCATTGGTGTTAATGTTTCTGATATAGGCGAATATGCGTTGCACGTTGCGATTCCGAGAATGGGCAATACACATTAATGGTTGTCGTTTATATTTCGCCTGGAAAGTCTATGTGACAGAAACAACAATTTTTATTCGAAAATCTGATGATTTATACAAAAGAAGTTCTGAAATACTCGATAAAAGATTTGGCGAAAAATATGATAATGTACAGAGGATTTTAAGTGGAGGCTTCAATATTAACTTTGCAGATGATAAAAATCTACCACTAATTGAATTTCTAAATGAAACACTTAATTTTAATATGTCCAATGATCGAAAACTCAGTACTACAAAATATAAAACGACGATCGATGCGGTTTTTACGCGATACTTAGATAAATTTGAATCAAACATTTTCCTTTCTTACTTGAGTTACCGTAAGCCTATTGTATCTTTTTTAGAAGAAAATGAAATAATTGAAAGTACAAAAAGTCTAAGTATTGTTGAAATTAATGATCACAATGATGCAAACAATTAAAATAATGTTAAAAATTAAGTACATTGAAATTTAAGTAAATACAAATACTATCCATAAATAATATGATTGTATATTAATTGTTATTTCAATTGAATTGTATTTACATTTTGTCATGATCTTGTACAGCCCGTAATATATTTGAATAAAAAAAAACCATATAAACATGCATTTAGTTTTTGCTCGGAGTGTCAATAGATGTGAAAACCAGATTGATGTTGATAATTTTAATTCAAACATTATAAATTTCAAATTTTAATACTAAAAGTTCTAAGTTTTCACTTCCATCGGCAGTCTCTGTAACTACCAATTTTTTTTAATATTATTAATATCACTGACGCAGGTAGTTATGAAGGCCTTTTTTGAGGAGCCTTTACATTACGTTATTTTTTATTTTATTTTACGTTTTTTTTCTTCTTATACATGTTAAGGCTTGGTGTCCCGTATCATTCATATGGTGATAGCTATTGATAATCATTTTTCAAAATCGCTTACAGCTTGTAAGAGGAGCATCAATATCTTTCCGTTTATTTTAATCAAAAATTTACATCATTGATAAATTCTTAAAATTTGAAGGTCTTTTTTTCCATTAATGATAATTTTTCTGAAATCCCAGCTGTAAATACCAAGGTGAGAAAACGTGTTTTTCCTTTGATACTAGAATATTCACTACGCTTATTTGTTTCAATTTTTAAAATAGCAGCATTATTGTAGCGTTAAAAAAACAAAAGAACATTGTGACATTGTAAAAATGTAATAAAATATAAAGAAATTTAAAAATAAATCAAATTTTTAATTCTGTTTTTTAAATTGTGGAATTCAAATGCTTTCTATAAATCGAATTTTCAGAGGCAGGGGTTTAACGTACACCCCGCAATCCCCATAAAGCGCGAGGGGGGGGAGCAAGATTCCAGGAGGCTCACAGTCTGACTGACACCCAGTACGTATAGCTTTGCAATCATTTGTAAGATCCAGCTTAGGGCTCGAAGCCTAACTTTGCAGGGTACCCTAATATTCTGCGTTACACCACTGCTTAGAAGACTGCACACACACATATATTCATCAAAAATTTAAATGTTTAACATAAATAAAACTCCAAATAAGTGAATTTTTAGGTATTTGTATCATAGATAATTTTTCGGATTTTATGCACAGTGTAAATATTGCCTGTATATGTATGTATTTGCATATAACTTAGTAACATTTATCAGTAAAAAAATAGTGACGAAGATAAAAATTAATAACATTAAAAAACTTGTAAGATATATTGTTTGGAACATTATTAAGCTGATTTGCGGTTATATCGAGAAAAATAAATTGTGATAAATTGGAATCTACTTATCCGGAAATGTTTTTCTATGATATGGATATTAAGAGTAAAAAAACTTTTTTAAAAAGTTATTTCAAATTTAATGCTGCCACAAAGGGCAAAAAATTTGGAGAAAGACTTAATTTTGGTTAGATGATTTTAGACTCAAAATAATTATTTTTCTTCAATATAAAGAATCAAAAATAATGAATACTCGTAAATGTGAGTACCAATTTACATTGCAACATTTCATACGCTATATCTCTCTCCAAGCACAATTAGGTGTCCGCAGTAGCCAAGTGGTCTAGGCATCGGATCGTGGCTAGCGTGTCATGAGTTCGATCCCAGTACCACTGAAGACCCGCCGTGTAGGGGAACGATGCACGTTAAATCTGTCGAGAGCTCAAACGTCCTCCTGTCGGTGTGGTAGTTAGGAGAGGGTGTGCCAGCTCAGGTGTCGTCCGCGTCACTTGACCATCGTTCAAAATTGCGCGGACCGTCCCCAAAAGCCCTCGTATAGCAGTGGGACGTTAATATTCCCTCACTCACCCAAGCACAATTAGAATCAGGTCGATCTAAGCTTTTTTCCGTCGTCCGCGTTATCGTGTAGTGTAATTTCAACAGTAGGTGTTTCTTAAGAAGAAAAAAATATTATTTGAGGGTCTGTTAAATGTACCTAATATTTTTCCTTATAACTATTTTGTATGTGTCTTCCCCACGAAATTAATGTTAAAATGTACTTAAGTTCCTGTTTCCAACTTAGTAAAAATTTCTTTGACTTTTTACTACAAAAAAGTTCAAATATCTAAACTCTTCATTCCCCTTTTTTTTCAGTATTAAATATTTAAAAAAAATTTTATTTTATTTTACCTTTCAACTATATATCACATAACATCTTTCCCGCATAAGTAGGTTTTAAAGTTCTAAAAAACAACTTTTTCGATCCTCCCTAATGATTATCCTATTTTTCTATTGCATGGATATAGTATAATAAGTTAAATGTTATTGAATTTATGCATATTTTTCTCATACTTCTTAATATTATTGGTTTGATGCTTTTATCTTCAATTTCACCTAATTTCTATTAATTTCTCTACTTTGATATAGATGGCGCAATGTGTGTACTAAATTTAATGTTAACTTCTGTTTGTTGTACAGTCAATAAAACTGTCCTCACTGTTTGGAAGTTATGTTAAAAAATCAATTTTTTAAAAACAATTCTAAAAATTAATAAAGAATTCTTTGAAACAAAACGCGTAGAAATCCGACCGTAAGTACGCTCTATGTTTTAAAAATGTAAATATCAATAAGAATTGTCCTCTATAAAATAAAAAAAAGTAAGCAAACAGATTTCTCATGATTCTCTGTGTGGATTTCTTTGATTGGTTATTTGCATCATCAACACATTGCTCTTCAAAATAACAAGAGGGTAATAAGCGACAAACCTCGTTGTTTTAAATCATGGTCAAATGAGGAGGACTACACCTGATTTAATATTTTACATAGACTATTCATTTTTATATATTATTATACAAGACTTCACAACTTGATAATGATTCAATAAATAATGAAGCGATGTTCTACACCCGGGGTGGGCATTACGTCGATCGCGATCGACCGGTGGACTGCCAAGATATTTTGGGATGACCGCCTAAAAATGTTATCAGTTAGTAATTATATACGGAAAATTCAAGATTGGCTGACAGTCGCAGACTAAGCCTTCTACTGAATATAACGACAGAAACTTACTGCAGATAAAAATGTTTTATTTCTTTAATGTATTTTGAATTGTTTCATAATAAATATATCATTTGATATAATTATATATTTGGGGCTATTATTATTAAGTTTGTATCTTGCGTTTTGCCTTAAACGCTGTTTTAAAAGTGTTGTTTTTTTATTTTAGTTCTGTAGGTATTCCGTACTTATTATTAAGTTATAATAATAACCTTTTCCTCACTTCATCACACCTACGACATTGGGCAGTAGCGTATACCAGAATTTTTAAAGGGCAGGATTCGAGGGTTGAAGGCCTACCATTTACGTATCATACCCCAATACGCAGCAAAACATAGTTTTCTGATTTTGTCGATTGTCGGGAACACAAAACAGCAAAAAATAAATTACTGAAAAAATAATTATCATTAATATATAAAAAAAATCACTAATATCAAATACAAAATTTCATTTCACATACTATATACATGGGACTATAATGAATCGGAAAAAAGATGAAGGGTTATGAGGGAGGGTCCGGACCCGTGGACCCCTCCCCCACCCTTGTGTGCGCCATTAATACTGGGTGGACCGCAACTCCTTGAAAAAATTAAAAGTAGCCCGCACCCTGGAAAAGTCTGCCCACCCCTGCTCTACACATATTCCTATTTGATGCCCCTTTTCTAATTAACCAAACATTATTATGCTCATCGTGCAGTTATTTTCACCCAAACTATTAAAAAGGTATTCGAGTAGGAAGACTCAAAAAACAAAAAAGAATCTCTTAATTTTGATGTTTGAATATATTAACCAAAAAATCAGGATCTTCCAAAATAACAATTGACACAATTAGTGTAAAATGAAATAACAGTGACATTTATGGGTGAAACAACTAATCGCTCAGCTACTATGAAACGTCTGGGTTTTAATTTAGAGTACCTTTCTGTAGTTTTTCTACTTTATAGGCTGACAATGCGTAAATAAATATAATAAATCTTCCACAGAAGAGAGATTCGAAAGACTGAGAACATAGGGGGGGGGGGAGCACGATGAAATAGGCGCATTTAAAAGTAAAAAAGAGCAAAAAAAGAAGAAAAAATTTAAATAATCTTTACATTTATTTTCTTAATTTCTAATTTTCGCAGTTTCATACAAGATTAAAAAGAAAATCTCGGTCGCAGAGCTATGATATTTTATATGCACATTGTTTTGTATACCTCAGTTTTACGGATGGGATCAACAGGTTTTATTTTGTAGCATAATAAATAATGTCTATAATAAATTTTCAACTTTTTTAATTTTAGAAATATTTAAACAAGAGGTAAGTTTAGAACTTGAGGTGTACAAAATACAGGCATTCTTTTCACTGTACATCATTCCAAAAATTGGGAAACTGAAAGTAAGCTAATTATATTTTTTTGTGTGTTTATACTTTATGATATTAAAAAAATAACAATTTCATAGCAAATATTGTTTTGACAATTTAAACTCTGCAATTTACCGTAAAAATTGAAGAAAGAAATCGTAGCAATATGTACTGTCTTATGTAGAATCAAAAAAGTATGTCAAAAAAATGCAATTCCAAAGAATTCGAAAGGTACTATCCCCACTCCCTCCCCACAATATTCGAAAGAGAGTAAATTATGAATTCAATAAATTGATGAATTAACATATACTACTGGACACCCAAAATGCAATACCGTGAAGATAGAGATTTTTACCTTGTGAATATAGCATATGATTATTATTTGTGCTCACATGCAATCATAAATGTCTGAAGCTTCGAAAGCAAATGCATATATAAAGGTAGAATAGAGAATGCCGTTTTGAAGCAGTATAGAATTACTTTATGAGAGCGTGTACTGGAGTAGATTAAGAACGTGTATTTTAAAAAGTAAAAGCAAGCAAATAACCGTTTAAAGCAGTGCTTCTCAAACTTTCACTATTGGCGACCCAATTTTCACTCATAATTTTTATCGACCCCCCTTCCCTCCTCCCCTTATACAATAATAATGTATTGAATTCAATAATAATGCATTTGGCGCTAAAGCTACAATACGAACTTAATTACATACCGTACAAATTAACAAGATAAGTATTAAATTTTGTATATGTTACTTTTAAATAATATGCAAGGTGTCCAGCCTTAATGTGACCCAATAGCTAATTCCTGAACCGTTTGATTTAGATATGCACTTCCAATTTGAAAAATGTTTTTAAAAAGGTAAAGAATGTTTTTACGTGCTTTTCGAACCAAAAAACCCATTTACAAAAAAAAAAGTTACAAAAATTAGATTTTTATACAGTGCCCAGGTCCTATCACTTGTATTTAGGAAAAGATGCAGTACACAAAAACAAAGTAAACACAAAAAGTTTCATTTTATTACGATAAAAACTGACCAAGTTATGCCTATATAAATTTGAAGCATCCGAGTTGCTCAGAAAAGGGGGTCGTATATAAATTGAGTTTAGAGAACAGTAATTCACTATCTACAGAAAGAGCAAAAGAAAAACATCATAGATTGACAATTTATATTGCTGTATGGCAAACAATAAAAATTAAATTAAAGAAATTCAACTTGTACCGAAAAGATTAAAACAACTTGTTTTAACAAATAGCACCAAAAGAATACAGGATTTGCCGTTCAAATTATAGCATAATGTGGAATGATGCACCAATCATAAATCAGGAGCTTTATTATATCAGAATGGCCAGATTAACTTAAATAATGGTGAAGGCAAGAGACAGGGAATACGTCTATTGCAACTCCCAGTTTTATACAAGCGCTGAACAGCAAGGGCAATTGTACAATAAGATGGTTGTCTTTGAGTGGGATATTTAATGGCATAAAGTCTTGCCGCCTCTCTCTTATTTGGATTACACTGCCATAAAAAAGTACCATTTTGCAGTATTCTTCATTTGTATACTTCTCGTTCTCCCGTACTAGAATTCGTAATATTAGAATACGACTGTATGCAATTGCAAGCGACTACACAACAGATTTTTAACGTTCGTCATGATCAGCAAAAACGCAGCAAGTCAGACTAAAGCCACAGCATATAAGTCTATTTTTCTTTTTGGAACTGCTTTTGATTCGTCCAAAATATTTTATTTTTTCTACGTTTCACACGTACACAGAATAAATTTTATTTCTTAAGTACTCAATTATTGTATTATTAACGTATGCTTTTAAATTTAAAAACGATTTACATAAAAGTGACGTGCAAGAGCGAAAGTTTCCTGGCAGAGTTCCAACTAATTTCACTTTGGAGACGGCCCCTTACTAGCTTCTTGAAAATAGCCGAGAAAAATGGATAATTATATGATTTTCAAAGTTCCATAACTCGGCCAGTTTTTATCGTAATGAAATGAAACTTTTTGTGTTTACTTTGTTTTTGTGTGTGTGTACTGCATATTTTCCTAAATATAAGTGATAGGACCTAGAAACCGTATAAAAAATTAATATTTGTGATTTTTTTCTAAATAGGTTTTTTGGTTCGAAAAGCACGTAAAAACATACTTTACCTGTTTTAAAACATTTTTAAAATTGGAAATGCACATCTAAACCGAATGGTTCGGGAATTAGCTATTGGGTCACATTAAGGCTGGACACCCTGTATATTTTAAGCAAATTACTTTTAAGTAATACAGCGTTTCTCAAACTGTGGGGCGTGCCCCCCTAGGGGGTCATGATAACCCTGAAAGAAGGGCGCGAGTATATTGAAATGTCGAAAATAATAGGTTTGAAATGATTGTTTATTTTTTGAAAGAAAGCAAATCAAAAATACATTTTGGCATTAAAAAAAAACAAATAAAACTAGCATTTTTACTTTCACATAATCTTTATATATAAAATATACGTGTCACAGTGTTTGTCCGCAATGGACTCCGAAACTACTCAACCGATCATAATATAATTTTGCATACTGTGTGTCATTTCGTCCCACTTAAAACATAGGATGGTTTTTATTTCAATTTATCACGCCATAATTTTTTTATAGCCAGAAATGTGAAGAATCCGGAAAAAACGTTGCCAGATTCCCGTAAGGGATGCTCATTCGGTGTTGGCGAGCTTGGCTTAGCTGGGAGCGCCAATATGCCAAAGGCGTTTCTGTAAAAGCCTCGCCAGAGGCAGTCCACTTATTGTCGTTCAGGAGAGAGGGTCGCTTTTTCGTCAATAGCGGGGTCAACGTCCCCCATAATAAACCTTGGATTGAAATCGCAGCTATTTGTCGTTATTGAACTTTCGTTTCGTACACCTCTCTCCCTCTTTCGCCACATTCGGTACTCTCGACGTTATTTCTGAATTTCGTCAAGGTCACTTCGCGTTAGCTTTCTGTTTGGGAGACGGGAAAGGTTGAGGTAGTTTTGAGTCTCGCTGCATAGTAAAAAAGGGAATTCCCTCATATAACGCATCACAACCGATAGTTTTTTTTTTATTCTTAAAGATTGATTTATTGATGAACAATAGAATATAAGAAAAAAATATCAAAAAAAAAAATATATATAGGGAAATATTCTTAAATATATTTTTATCACATAGTATTATTTTCTTTTTGAATTTCATACTGTGAAATGAATCAATATCGTTGCGTTTAAATAAAAATTATTTTTAAACTTTTAGTATCAGTGATTTAAAAAATAAAAAGCCAAAAACTTTTTTGAACAAACTTTAATAAAACACTCAAAATACTTAATAATTAATAAATTTTCCCGTGTGTCAAACATTTCAAAAAATCCTCACAATTTTACTTCAAGATTTATAATAGTAGTGAAGTTTTGTAATTTAAAAAATTTCTACATTTCTGTCTTTTTTCAACATACAACTATTTTTAAAAAGGCCACATTTTCGCTTCCGGAACTAAAAAATTGCAACGAAAGAATTGAAAAGTGAGTGAGTGATTTATAAATTCGCACTGTTCGCCTATTCGAGAGTTTTTGGCGACGGACCTCGAAATTTTCAACCATGTTCAAGTGACGAGGACGACACCTGAACTTTCACCCATCTCTCCTAATTACCACACCACACCAACGCAAGAACAGATTTCGAAAAAGGGAGTTTTAATGACATAGTTAAAGAAATCACTCACATCGCGCATACACACACATAAGTGCTATCGTCCTGAGGGAAATAGGAAATTCCCATGCGGATTAAGTTATTCACTCGGTAAAAGCCCGTGCAACGCCGGGCTAAGCGAAGAGGAAAGAAACAAAGAAGTAAAAGAAATTTCGAAAAATTATATTGGAAGTACTGATTTTGTGAAGAGAAGGGAAAATGTTAAACGAAAAAACCATTGATACGCACTCATGGGCCTTGCACTCACATCGTACGCTTCACGCCCACACAAAAGTGCTGGCGTCAGAAAGATAGGAGGAAATTAACATGGGGATTAAGTAATACCCTAGGTAAAAGCCCGTGCAACGCCGGGCCGGGTCAGCTAGTATACTTATAAATGTATCAGTAGTGCGCAATGTATTTGATAATTAAGTTTGTAGCAACAGGTGTTGATGGATGAAGGAAAGTTGATCAACTTGGGTATGTTATTCTTCTTTCAACGAGAATTTCGTTGGGAGTAGTGTATTTAGTTCTGTTTGTCAGAGAAATATAATTTATGTCTATATTTTTTAAGTTCAGATTAGTAGTCTTTTATCCTGTTGTATCTGGCAATGAAATTATCCGATGATGGATTTAATTAGTTGCTTCAGAACTGTAAAACCAGTGAGTAGAAATGTAGAGGCATAAATGATAATGTTTATTAATTTGATTTAGATACTGTTTACATATTGACTGACAAACGACTAAGGAAATACCGTAAACTCAGTTTTAATTATTTAATTTATTTCGCTATTCAATGAACAAAATTATTCTTTCCTTGATGTTCACTTTGCAATTCACTTAAATTTAATTCATAAAATTAAATCGTTCAATATCTATGGTTTTTTTTTTAGTTTACCCGAGCGAAGAACGGGTATACCAGCTAGTGTAATATAAGAGCGGAGTGAGCTACGGGACATAAAGATGTTTAATATTTTCACCTTCTGATATGGATATAATTTTATTTCATTTTTATGTATTAAATCATAGTTAATAAAAATAAACAATATGGACCATAATTAACACCATAAATTATCAATAGATAACATTTACATTGTTATAACGTACTTAAAAAGGTATCAGTAGTGCGCAATGTGTTTGATAATTAAATTATCAATACTAAATTAAAAACAAGTTTAATAATTACTAGTGAATCCCGTGGGCTTTTCATTTTCAAAATTTAATACTTATCTTGATAATTTTTAAGGTTTATAATTAAAGTCGGATTGTAGCTTTAGCGTCAGTGTACATTATTATTGCATTCAATACATCGTTGTGGTATGGGAGGGGGGGGGCGATGAAAATTATTGCTGAAAATTGGGTCACAAACATTGAAAGTTTGAGAAGCAGTGAAGTAATAGGATAATTATTACGTTATTTTTCCCCCTTTCGCTGATTTTTAAATTGGAGCAAATTGCAAAAAGATATTTAATAAAAGATATATTTCCTCCATCATCTATTTCTAAAAGTGGAAACGTCATTAGAAAAATAGTCTATGTTGTATCTATAATATCCAGCACATCTAGTATTCTCGGGAACGTCTGCGTGAGTTTGGGCAACTTATCGGACGTCATGGCAAAACATGTAAAAATGCTGTACCTCGTAGAATTCCAGTTAGTCTTGATCGAGTCGATACTTCTATAGCTACCGAAAAGGCCTAGAATGTACATTTTATAATTTGCGTTTTAGTTGTAATTCACGGTATTAAGTATTTACGGCACTAGATTAACAAAAACATGGATAAATTTTTAAATCGTAAGCGAACATTCGACGATAATAAATCATCAACAAGTGCACAGACGAGCATAGCTCCAAAAATTAAATCAAGTAAGTATTCTCAAGAATATTTAAATTTTCGATTTATCACTACTAAAGTAAATGGAGAAGAAAAGCCCCAGTGTGTGTTTTTTGTTCAAAAATATATTGGTAGCAGACAGTATGGAATCGAATAAACTTAAAAGACCTTGAGTTCTTCGAATTAAAATTAAAATCATATCAAAACAAAAAGCATTTAAAAAAAGGTTATCAGTGAATGACAAAGCTTTACTTACTTCTTACAAAATATCATACAAAATACCAAATGTAAAAGCCTCAAACTATTGGTGAAGAGAGCTTATTTTGCCAGCAGTAACTGAGATCGTAGAAACCATGTTTGGAGACAATTTTGCCAAAGAGTTGCAGTCCATAGACCAGTGGCGTAGCGTACACCCCCGCACTGAGGGGAGGGGCAAGGCTTCTTGGGGGCCCAAAGCCTGACTGACGCCATTGACGTTGATTTTCTCAAAATTCGCTTTACACTTTTTAAGCGATTTTGCAATCAGCGATTTAAAGTCATTCAAAATCAAAATTTTTATACTTTCATTAGATACATTTGATCCAATAATCAAATCAAAAAACATTTTTTTTTATTCGCTGTAATCCTCGCGACGAGAGATACTTTTCTTCAGCTGGTTTTCTTTTTAAACCTAAATTACTAACAGATAAAATAAAAGTCAGATGTAGAATCGGCGTATAATGCTAGGAAGAAATAGAAAAAGAAATTCATCACTATTATTATTATAGTATACTTTACATTAGCTGTAGAGAGAGAAAAAAAGACATGATTTACTTTCTACCGAAGTTGCAGAGTAACTTATTGACAACTTTAGTTCCCCCTACCCGTCATGTATTTCATTTTCATTTAGCGAAGTCGTAAATAACGTACATCTGTTATGCTTTCCTTACGTGAAATAGTATTACGATACTTGGAAAACCATAGTGAACACTTAAATAATATTTTGGTCAGATTTATGAGTATTCAATTAAATAATGAGAAATGTTTCACAAAATTGCTTTTAGAACAGACATCTCTATTTTTATATTCAATACACTTAAATTTAGGGTGTGCTAATAATTAGGGGTTTTTACTATTAAAACATTTCCATCTCACTTCTTACTTTCATTATTAGAACTGTATTTTTTATCGGAATTAAATATTCTGGTTTAAAAAATGGTGTTTTGTCAAGAAGACAAGAAGAAACGCAGCCCTAAAATGAGTGGAGTTAAAAAAAACTTTGAATGTTTTTCAAAAACGAAAAATTCGGAAGGAAAAGGAGTACAATATTCATTGTGAATGTGCAATCATACATACAAATTTCGTATTTTACACCGAATGCTTCGAACATTCACGTAACCGAATTTAATTGACCCCTTAAGCCGGGGGTCGGTGTTCCACACATTCGATAATATATTAAAAGTTTAAAAAATATACATATAAATAAACATGAAAATGTATTTTAAAATGCCAGATTGAGAATAAAATATAAAATTGAGTAAAAATTACAAAAGATGTAGAAATGTTAAATTGTTTGCGATTCTCTTATATAAATATATAAAACTGATGATTGAATAAAATCCCGAAAATAGTTATATTTGATGTAAAATATTAAATGAACGTAAAAAAGCAAAAAAATTTGGATGGGGAGTTTCCCCCATCAAATCAGTCAGATTTAAGAGATTTGTTTTAAAAAAGATGACCCCTTTAGATGAATACTTTGGACATTATATTAAAATGTGTAAAATGGAGAGGTCACAGTGGCAAAAGTCGCAAACTGGGGGGCTCTTTCTTAGCAATAAAATGTCTATGGGTTAGACAAGTGTGTCCTATACGAAGTCGAGTCAAGAGGACATCAGGTCTTCATATTGGTACCGCTGCCCAATGAGTAATGGAAGGATGAATGTAATGTAGTTTGTTGATGACCTGCTGATCCCAGGTCTCTTGCCATACACTGTGGATATAACTTAGTATAGATGCTTTTAAATCATGGTAACAGACAGGTTGCTGCATGTGATCAGACATGGATCGTGCAGCGTTATGAGCCTGTGAACAGGCTCATAATGCTGCACGATAACTAGCTGGGTTATATAGGGATAACTACCTGGACTCATAACTAGCTGGCATCCTGGACATGTGAGTATACTTGGTAATGAATTACCAAGTATACTCACCATGTCCAGGAACCCAACAAAAAATTATATCGAAACCCTTTATAATTTGCGCAGAAGCAAAAGTATTTCCATCACAGTGGGGTGTTTGCGTTCTGTCAAAAAGTAAAGATTCTAGAGTACTCATGCTGTCAGTGTACACACAAAAATGATGGTGGTCCGAAACTAAAATGTGCTGAAGTGCCACAAGAATGGCAGTAATTTCAGCACTAAAGACAGACATGGAACTGTGTAGGGTAAAACTGAGGATAGTATCGTTAAAAACAACACCACACCCAACACGTGCTTCTGTCTTTGATCCGTCCGTGAGCTGCTGATAAATTACATCATTAGTGTCTGCTTTGCCTGGGTCAAATCATTAGGATGCAGTTGCTCTGACCACTGAACAACTAGGACTAGATGATAGATGCGAACTTAGCTTTTAACATGGGCAATGAGATAGTTAGTGAAAATAGAGAAAATCATATTTAACTGGGGCGGTGGCAGCTGTACCGACCATTCCTCTGATGAAAATGTTTAATTTGTCTGTGTCATTTCTGGGGTCATTTTTATTTGGATTTTTCTCCGGTGTTTGGTTTTGGAGATCCTGTGGCAATGATTAGGGGTTGGAATCATTATTCTTAAGTGCTTGCACGAAGCGTGATCCTGGGATTATGTTGCCAGATTTGGTTAGTTGAGAATTTTTTGATTGTGTCACCCTTTTTGGGTTTTATTTTCAGATTATTTCGGCATTTCGAATGGGATGCGAAGTTTCCGTGCTGGTGGCAGTTAATACACACTGGGTCTTCTATAGTTTCTGTAATTGAGCATTCGTTGGTGCGATGGGGTTCCTTGCATTTGAGATAACGGGTATTCATGTGACAGTTTTGTGACGCATGGTGGAAATAGTTACAGTACCGTCAAGTTGAGAAGCCGATACTTACCACACAAGGTCTGAGCCAGAAATGGTCCCCATGATATGTGCTCTCGGCAGGGACGTCTTAAGGCATTGGCCAACTGGCCCCACGCCCACCACCTCAATGGGGGCCTCGTCTCCTTTTTGACTGAATTCGAATAATGTTAATGATCAAATGTGTTATTTCCGGTTGTATTCTCCGAAAAACTGAGAATTTCGGACTATATGTTAGTTGGCAACAGTGGCAAGACTATATTATTATGTAAAGACCGTCGTCCATGTATAGTCCTAGGTCTACCATTATACACCAAAAGACCTTAAGTCAAAGAGCGACAGTCGGTCGAGCCGAATTTTAGCTATTGTAAGTCCAGTGGCGTAACGGAGAACATTAGGGCCCCCTGCAAAGTCAGGTTTTGGGCCCCAAATCAGATTTTACAGAGGGTATGTACCTGGTATCAGTCAGGGTTTGGTCCCCTAGAATACTGAGACCCACCCCTGAAATGCAAGGGTGTATGTTACGCCACTGTGTACGTCATGTACATTTGTTTGTTTCGGGTTAACGTTTGTACGAGTATTTGACAACGCGCGCGCGTACGCTATGTACTATCTACTTTTAAGGGTAATCATAAAGGGCCTACTTTTGCGTAGGGCCCAGGGCCTCAACAAGTCTTAAGACGTCTCTGGCTCTCGGGGTTGCAAACTTAAGAAAATGCGCCAAATAAAGCGAGTTTCTTTGAATGGAACAGTCGCTCATTACAACTTACTATTTTTGCTTACGTCACAAGCCATGATTTATTTGAGAGTTTTAACAGAATTCCTACGCCCCGTTAAGGAATCCGAAAACAATTTTTTCCTTATAAAAAAGAATACATCAAAAATACTAATTATTAATATTAGTTTCGGCATAATTTTGCATTAGAAATTTTGAAACAGTCTTTAAAAGTAGTAAAAGGAATTGAAATATTAGAAATTTGTATACGCGCTAAAAGAACAACTCTAGTACACATAATTCTTTTCTTTTTAAAAGAAAATTTCCAGTTTTATTTTAAAGAAATCGATATTTTTATATTTTAGGAAATCCTGTGAATAGATAAGAAAATTAGAGAAATTTTTGAGAACAGTATTGAATAAATAAGCTTATTTTTTAAAAGTATTTTTCAGTTATTCATTATTACACATACTGTATTTTCTTTACTATAAATCTTCTTTTAATACGTTCTATATATATTCTGCATATATCTTATTTTTTTTTAATATAACTTATTTTATAATTTTACTGTAGAACTTTTCTCCATTATTACTATAAAAAGTATTAAAGTAAAAGACCATTTACTTTAATTAAATTTTAATTTTTGCAAGTAAAAATTAGTGTTCAATTTATTCAGATATGCAAATAAAATTAGAAAAAATAAGAAACTTATTTTGACAAAAAAATTTATTTTACTGGAACAGAATTATGCATTTTTCTTGATCGCTTTTTAGTTTTGGGACTTTTGTGATGAAAACATTTTTTTTTTTACCTTAGATTCTTTTGCTTCAATAATTTCGCATGGATCAAATTAAGAATACATTCTCAATTTTTATACCCCCCTGATTTTTTCATTTCATGCCTATTTCTCTTCCAAATTTAATTTTCTGACTTCGCTTTATTTTTAATACTTCATTAATTTTTCAAAGCACTTCTATATATTTTTTGAGCTTCATAAAAGCTGTTTTTATGATTTATTCTGCAGTCAAAGTATTTTCTCTCACTTACAACTATTCTTTCACCCTACTGTTTCCCCATTGATCAGGCTTCGCCCCGCCCATATTCTGATCTGAATTTGTCTTCACTCTCAGTGTTTTGCACTGTTTTCGAAGTTTTTTTTTCAAGCATTTAATGCATCAAAATACTTTTAAAGTTTAACTTCTTGTATTCTTCTTAAAGTCTATTTTATTATTCAAGTATTTTTATCTAACAAAGGGCAAGAGTCAAAACGCTAAAATCACTCAAAATATAACTATTGGAGGTTAAAGCTCCGATGAGCTAGGAACTCTATTCACCCACCCTGCTATTCAATTTGTAGGTAAGAGGAAAAGCACGTTTTTTCTGAAATAGTTTTTGTCATCACGAATTTGGAGTCTTCGTCAAGGGGACGGTGGACCCTCAAAATCTCAAAATTTGGTCAAAATTGTGATTTTTTTAAAAATAATATTCCATATATTTTAGAGAATGATTCTGTCGAAGAATTTATTTTATTCTGACTAATAATTACTGAGTTATGATTGATCTAAGAATTAAAGATGGCCCCACCGACCATTTAAATGAGTGTGCCACCTGTCATTTGAACGTAAACAAGAACTATTGGTATTTAGTTTCTAGCATATGCTTAGCCTCAATAATTATTTTTTCATCACATACTTTTTTGAAGAAGGATGCTGATAGGAACTTCAACTTCAACTTCTACTTTTGCTTTATTTGCTTACATCGAATAGCGCGCTTGTTTAACATCTGTTATAACACAGAATTAGTGGTTTTGGATGCAATTGTAAGTCTATTTCTTTCGAAGTTTTCCTTTTTTTTTGGGATTTAACACTCAATAAAGTTTTTGTGAAAAATTAATCATTCCAACAGTATTTGCACAATGCACAGAATAAGTTCTCGATATCATGTTCCAAAAGCAAGGCCATCAAAACGTAAAATGCAGGTTTTGTTAAAAGCAAAGTAGAGGTAGGCCTCTGGAGAATTAGAACTGGAGCATCAAATTTTACATGAAAATGACCCTCATTTAAGTGGTAATGTGTCCTCTAACTATGAAAATAATGAAGTAAACACTTGCACATTAAATTCTAATGAACTGAATGGAGCGACAGAAAGCTGCATTCAGTTGTGAGGTGGTATTGAACTCCTCATTTTCAAGTGCGTGTGTAAAAGACAAAATTTTTTTGACATTAACAAAAAAAATGGTTTCGTCTTTTTTAAGACTTGGGAAAGGTCACGCAGGATTGGAACTATTTGTGTTAGTGACTGGTATGAATACTATGGACAAAAAATTTAAGATTATCTGAAAAGATAATAAAAAGATTATCTGAAAGGATATGAAAAACTTAATAAATAAATATAGGTATTTCAAAATTAATTTTATTGATATTTATGAAGAGATCTTATTAGGTCCTTGTACATATATTAAATAAAGTATGTCAATAAAAACAATTTTATCATAAAATTTATCCCTGTATGGAAAATGTTCAAATATGGTTACAGGGTGTTAAGGAATATCTCCAAACTTCATGCAGACCATATAAAAATAATCGATAGGTTTTTAAATCTAATTTCTGGTCATATGCAAAGGACATCCAGAATGCATGTTCCCTTTGCACAAATCATACAAATATGTAAACATTATTTATACCTATGCAGTGGTGGCTCATGGAAGGGGGGGGTGCCTGGGCTCCCCTTCCTTTTTTGTAGTTTTAAAGTATTTTTCTACAAAAGAAATTTACAACCAAAAAATTATAAAGATTGGGCTTTCCCCATTTTTGTACCCATGAGCCGCCCTTGTACTTACGCCTAATGAAAAAGGAAAAATACTTACTTCGAGAGCTAATTCCTTCATTAAATTATCGTAGCAGCCCAATTGTTCGTTGCAGCCACTTCCTCTGCCAAATTTTCCTTTTCTTAGGTTTCTTTAATCTATCTGCACAAATAGCAGCAAATCCGAGCGCAAGAATTACTTGATCGTCAGACGCCATATCTGTTCTCGACTGTCAATAAAAGCTCGAGCGGTATAAAAGAAATAACATTGGATGGTCGTTCTCGAAGCAGAAAAATCAGCGAGTAATGTTTCAATGTAGAGAAAGAACGCGGCTGACGTCAGAGCATGTCGTTTTGCTTACGGCAACCCTTCACCCTCAGATACGGAAGAAATTTGCGCTAAAAAATTGCACGAAAAATATGCGTGTGACTCCGCCTCAAGTCATGAAGACAAAATTATGAGGGCTGTTTTTTAAATAAAGTCTCTTTGTTTTTTGAAAAATAACAATATTTTGCTTCAAGAAACCTTTATTTTGGGATTGCACATACTTTTGTCTATTTTGCTACATAGTCGCTGAGTTTATTAATGCACTTGTCATACCTTAGAACTGAGTTTTGAAAATACTCTGCAAAGAAGTCTGCCACGGGGCAGACAGCCAAGAGTTCACGGCCGCTTTCACTTTTTAACGGCGCCGCATGCTGTCAAAAGGTATTTTACTCCTCCACAATAACACAAGGCCTCCAACTCCTTAAACGACTCGGGACGTAATCGAATCTTTTGGCTAGGAGGTTTTTGACCACGCACCATACAGCCCCAACCCTGCTCCTCTAACGATTCTCACCTTTTCCAGTACTTCAAAAAGTCTTGGTGGGAAGCGCTTCAGCGATAACGAGGAGGTGAAAGCCGTGAACTCTTGGCTGTCCGACTTCTTTGAAGAGAATTTTTAAAACTTAGTTCTGAGGTATGACAAGCGCATTAATAAACTCGGCAACTATGTAGAAAAGTAAGCAAAGGAATGTTCAATCCTAAAATAAAGATTTTTTGAAACAAAATATTGTTATTTTTTAAAAGACAAACAGACCTTAACTTAAAAAATAGCCCTCGTACCTGGGAAGGTTGTTGCAAAGATTCTCCCTGTGTACCAGAGATTAGCAAGCAATGAGATATGACTTCAATAAAGACGACTTCAGGTAAAAGTCAAAATGCAAATAAATGTTTGCAGTGTTATCCAGAGTCCCTGCCAAAAAGAAAGTTTCCAGTCAAAGAAAAGATAGGAAATATTTGTTGTAACAGCAGTATGTGAATTTAATTTTGGATCCCTATTTACCTTGAAAAACGTGCATCAGAACACTTCATTACCCTCCATGCAAATCAGTGAATTGAGAGATGACGTCGATTAAAGCATAGTGTAAATAAAACTTTTCTTTCTGCAAAAGATGAAAGAACTATGAAGCAAAAAATCTCTAATAAAATAGAAAACAAAAATATAAAATCTGAAGGATTATCATATATTAAGGGAATGTTTTACCACGCTGTTTTTTTTTAAATTTTTATTTTTTATTTTATGAATATCAACTTTGGGGATGCATATTATTTGAATTGTTAAAAATTTATAACTAAATATAATACATTTTAAAATATTTATTGGATTTCTGCTGTAATAATCTCTTATATGTTTGATTTTCATGTAAAGGTAAGTAATTATGTAAAATTTTGCTTTATTTTTTTCATGTTACACAAATAAATGTTTAAAATGTGTTTTTCTCAGTTTGTAAATTTTCTCTTTTCATTATTACATAAAATGCTCCTTGCGTTTCATATTTCATCGTATCTCTTTAAAATGTTCACAAGTTATAAAAAATTATATAATTTACAAATTTGTGAATTAGTTTTGTAAAAAATTTAACGGATCATATTTTACATTATTTTGATTACCTTGCATGTGTAAAATATTTCATATAGTATAGAAAATGTATCTTTTTCCATCAAATTTTATTCTGAATTTAAAATCCATGCACAGATATATTTAGTTATAGTTCATATATATATATATAACAAAAATTATGAGCATATCTTAAAAACAAACGTGCAAGGAGCCATTTTTAAAAAATTTTAGAAAATCAAATTATAATTTTTTAAAAAAAATATGTTTAAATTGTGAATATAGTGATCATTTACTATATTGATTCTAATTTCAGCTAACAATTTAAGAAATTAATTTCAAAGTGCCACCGTCCCCTTAAGCATGGCAACGTTGTAGTTAAATTTCAACTACTTTTAAATGATAATTTAATATGGGGTTTGAAAAGAGTTGCTGTGGTAAAAACATTGATATGCTCAACACATTCGTTGAAATCATAAGGGAAATAGATTGGGAAAATTTTATGTACAAACTTTAGAAGGTTTTCTTTGCTTAGGAATTGTCGACATTTTCTTTCTTTGGTATTTGTGTTATAAAAAGTGCTTGAAGGACAAAAAAAAAATATTAAAAAAAGCAATAAATGATTTAAAGAAAAAAGATTAAAAGCAAAACAAAAAAAAATAAAGCAAAAAAATTATACATATTTTTTTTATATGTATCTAAGCTTTTAAAAACTTGTCCTTAAATTTTTAATGCTGTAATGTGTTTCCTAATCAGCCATTAAAAAATCATTTTTTTATATAAACACTCAAATTATTATGTGGAGTGACATGTCAAACAGGGTCCTCATCCCTCACTCTGGAAATTGTGCATTAAATATAATTGCTGAGGCTAATGGTTTCACAACTTCCAATTAGCCTTTGGAAAAGAGCATCATCAAGGGTTCTCCCCTCCTCACGAACACCGTAAAATTCTGTGTTACGGATCAAAACGAGATAGCCACCATTTTTTGAAACACGGTAGTTTCCTCGGCAATCTGGATTTAACCCTGTTTTTAAAACACGGTTTTTGGCCTGGTTTGGCTTCTTTGGCGCCCCAATAGAGTTGCGCCAAATTGGATGGGTGGGCGATATGAAAGCTGTTCCAAATTCCTGCTTTGCTGCCTTTAGCTTGTCCGGATGTAGTCGTTGTGGCTTGGAGAAAACAAGAGGTGCTCTTGTTATTATTGCGTGCTTCAGCTTCCTGGGGATTGAGGCAGCTTCAACAAGAGAAGGGAACTCAGCGAGCAACCGATGAAATTTGGTGTTGCCATTGACTGCCTTGAATCCAAAACTATTCCCTTGCTACACCGTACCCTGCGTATGCAACTTGGTCTACGAGTTTATCAGGCGACATGACGAATGTCAACAAGCAACTCATCGTGGCGTAGGAAATCTGCCTCTATTATTGATTGCGAGACTGCTATAATAATGAATGGCCATTTAAACACTCTACGAAGTCCGAGATCAAGGGTCACAAGTTACTGACCGTAGGTCGAGATGACAGTCCCATTTGCTGAGAGTGAGTGAGGACGTTTTATGGCACAAGAGCTAAAGAGCTGGTTTGGCTAAACTGCGCCACATATTCGTTAATATGTTAAAAGTATAAATATACATAAATATGAAAAGGCATTTTAAAAAACCAGGTTGAGAATAAAATATAAAATTGAGTAAAAAAATTACAAAAGATGTAAAATTGTTCACGATTCTCTTATATACATATGCATATGCATATATGTTGTTGTTTTTGTTACTAATGCCACCTGTCTGACGTAGTCAGATCGAGGCCCACGAAATTCATCATGACATCGGGCTAGATTGTACGCCTGTCTTTAGCCATAGCTTTGAGCACCTTGCAGGTAACAGTACGATTTGGCTCGGTTCCCCCTCAATTTTGAGAGAGAACACCCTGGGAGTGGTCAGGGGCCTCCCACCTCTCTTCCCCTTCCACCAACCACACGAGAGGTTTTGCGGCTCGAAGGCTATTTAGAGTACCTCCATGCCGCGAAGGCACAAAACATTTACAAACATCCATGCCTTATCCGAGATTCGAACCCAGGCCCTACGGCACAGCAGTTAGCGTCGCTAACAACTATACTAGATGGGCGACACATATACATACACTGGTGTCCAAAAGTAAAGCATAATTGATAATTATGTGAATAAAGAAGGAACTGTAAATCAGAATGGCGGGAAACGTGATATGCGAGTGTAAAATGGTTATAAAATAAGGAAGCAAATCAAAAGAATGATAATAATTAATTTTATTATCCAAAGTAGCAGTTTGAAAGAAAACTGAGCACAGCAAGGATTCACACTTTAAAGAAAAATGAAAGAAAACATTAAATAAAATACTGATGCTGCAGTTTAATAAGGCGTGTGGTCACCTCTGACAGCCAGGCACGCTGCACAGCGATTTACCATACTTTCCATGAGATGATGAATGAGTTGTAGGCTCAAACGGTTCCAAGCTTCTTGGAGAGCTCTCTTCAGTTCTGTAACAGAGTTTGGTGGGTGTGAAAGGGCTGTAATTTGTCTCCCGAGCATATCCCATACATGCTCGATAGGATTTAAATCAGAGGAGTTCGCAGACCATGACATGCGCTGGATGTTTTCCGTTTCAAGGAAGTCATCAATCATCCCCGCTCGGTGACATGGCGCATTATCATCTATGAATATGAAGTCAGGACCGACAGCACCTCGAAATAAGCGAATATAAGGCTGAAGAACTTCGTCTCTGTATCTTTGAGCAGTCACAGACCCCGTGTCAAAGAAATGGAGGTCTGTGCGGCCGTCCATCATGATGCCTGCCCATACCATTACTCTCCTTGATGGAAAATGATGTCTTTCCGTTATGTTTCTTGGTTCAAAACGTGTTCCACGTTCTCCGTTCCCGCCGAGAATCGCTACTCAGACTAAACCGGGACTCGTCACTGACCAACACATTTGCCCACTCTCCTACTCTCCAATGTTGATGTTTCAAACTCCAGTTCAAACGAGCGCATTTATGCGCAGACGTGAGGGGAATGCAAACTGCTGGTCTTCTGGCATACAGGCCAGCATGATTGAGTCTCCTGTAAACAGTTGTCTCGAAATTCGTATTCCTGTGGCAACTGTGAGCGCCGAATCCAGTGCTCTGGCAGTACTGTCCCTCTGACGTCGCGCACTTATTACCAGATATCGGTCTTGGCGAGGGGTTGTGACTCTTGGTCGACCTGATACTGGTTGTCGGGTAACATTTCCCGTTCCTTGAAACCTCTGCCACAGTCTTGAGATCACATACTGGTTCACATTCAGAATTCGAGACACTTCGGTTTGTGATCGTGAGGATTCCAGCATTCCAATGATTCTTCCTTACGTAAACATGCCCAATTGGCGTCTTTGTGCCATCATTCACTTTGTTTGATGGTTAACAACGTTCCTTCGCACAGCAGTTGCACGAAACTTGTCTGAACTGCCTACGCTGCGTGAATCGGTTTCTCCGCGTTCCGACATGCGCCGTTGTTTCGTGCAGGACGTAGTCGACTGAAAAGTTTTGCATAAACCCAATGTTTCTTCTTCACCCAGTTGATATCCGCAAGAAATTTGGAATAATTTTACGAATATTTACTCCATGTTTTTCACATTTTACGATTTATCCTTAACTTTTGGGCACTAGTGTGTATATATATAAAACTGATGACCGAATAAAATAAATAAAATAATTATATTTGATGTAAAATATCAATTGAACGTAAAAAAGCAAAAAGATTTGGATGGGGAGTTTCCCCACCAAATCAGTCAGAGCTAAGAGATTTGTTTTAAAAAAGACGATCCTTTTAGATCAGGGGTGGCCAACCTTTTTCGAAAGCGTGCCACAATCTGATAACAAAAATTTACGCGTGCCACTTGCAACTTTTCCACCAAACTAAAAAATATACAAAAGTGAAAAACGTCACTTATAGGTTTATTATGCGTTTTTACACCAAAAATATGTTTTTAAATGCAAATTTTATATAGTGAAAATATAAAAAAAATGGTAGAACAAAAGCAGAAACTTATATTTTATTGTTGATAAATTTTTACAAGATCAATAAGTTAGCTTAGGTACAAAATAAAAATAATCAATTTGAAACATTTAACTTTAAATGATTATTAAGCAGTCAGTACTTTCTTAACATGGCTTTTGAATTTGTAGTTTTTTTTTCTAAATCATCTATATTTGGATTAGTTCTTGAAGATGCTAACAAAATTAGGTGTTTTAGGAGCATATCAGCTAATTTTGAGCGATATTTTGATTTATTTACGTTCATAACAAAAAACATTTCTTCACAAACATATATTGATCCAAACCTACAACAATATCTGACCGCGAAATCATGCGAATTTGGAAAATTGCTTGGCGTCACAAATTTCCAAAATTCGATGTAATTCGGATCATTTGCGGTTAAAATAATTTCCTTATATTTGCTTTTCAGAGTAATATGGTGCTGTAGGTCAATAATTTCAATTTGTACCTGAGGTGGGTAACAATTAATGTCTTGAAGAGAAATCGAAAAAGGATTAGTGAAAAGTTCGGTATTTTCTTATCTTTAAATACCTCAAATCTGGCACCTAAAGAATCCTGCAAAATGAATATTAAATTTTTAAATCTATCATAGTTCGGAACATTACTAACTTTGGCAGACAATTCCTGCATGAAAGGGAAATGAGTTAATTTTTTCTCTCCAAAATCCAGACAAAAAAGCAGAAGTTTGTTCACAAAAGAAGATATATGACCAACTAGGGTAGGAAAAATTTGATTTTTTCCCTGTAATCTTAAATTTAAATTGTTTAAATGTTCCATTATATTGGTAGAAAAAGCTGAGTCCCACAACCAATTTTCACTCTTGATGAACGAGAATTCACTGGGCAGTTCATCGTTTTCTTCCAGATATTCTAAAACACACATTTCCTTAAGCTGCAAAATCTTGCAAGTGAACTTCCTTTGGAATGCCAGCGCACACACACTACAACGAAAAAGTAACTCGCCATTTTCTTCCGTTTCTTCGGGGAAATGCGTACGAAATCTTTGTCCATTCAATCACGAGCTCGTATTTTGTTAATACAGCACACCACGGGATCAACAACAAAAGACAAGTTTAAGTCCTTGGCACAAAGAGCTTCTTGATGAATAATATAATGATACTTGAAAACTTTTCTTCCTGAATAATTTTCAAGCAATGCAACAAAACCTTTTATTCTGCCAACCATGCAAGGCGCTCCATCTGTAAAAACAATGTCCAATTTTGTCCAATCTCTACTTGGTAAATTTCAATTGCACACACATTTTTAAGTTCCTTAAAAATCTCTTCACCTGTAGTTAAAACTAGTTGGGGCGCAAATCAAGTTCTTCCACAATATTCAAATTATTGGTTGTGTAACGCATAAAGATGCTTAACTGCGCATTGTCTGTGATATCACAGCTTTCATCCAAAGTTAATGAAAAATATTTGCAATTTTGAAGTCCAGAGACAATTTGCGTTCCAACATCCTGGCCCATGTCATCTATACGACGCATGACGGTATTTCTTGACAAAGTTATTTTATCAACCATATTTTTGACATTTAGATCACCAACATTTTGGGCATAAATCAAAGAGATACTTTTTATTATCTCCTCTCTGTCAGAATATGGTTTTTTCTTGCGGGCTACAACAAAGAAAGTTCATAAGAAGCCATCACCATGATTTCTATTTCGTCTTTTCTTTACTGGAACAAAGATTGTTAGCCGGCAAAAGTTTTTTTTTATTGATAAATTCCGTTTGCAAATTTGATCCAACAGGATATTTGCTGATGAAATCACTATACAGTTGTTTGAAATGACGGTCCAAGTTAAATTTTTTTGAAATGACGGGTTAAATTTTTTTGGAACTGCCATACAAATTCCACATATAAAACAAACAGGTTTGGAAGCATTTTGATGTGTAAACAAGTTTTGTTCTTCCCAAGCAATTTTAAAATCACGTGCTACAATATCCTCTTCATAATTTCTTTCCAATGTCGAAGATTTACTCATAAACATATTGAAAATAAAAAAAATTTAAACAGCTACGCTCAACGCTAAAATCTAAAAACAATTTTAGAAAAGGGAAAGAGCTTAACGTCTTGCTGAACAGACTTTAAAATCAACTGAGTCAGACAGAAACAATTTACCAATGTTACGTTACAAATTTCCTAGGCTCCGAATCCAGCATTCTTATTAGTCATGTAGATACAAGTTCTCACTCTCTCTGCTTTATAAAGCGGCTACTTTATGCAGATAGAATTACTTCTACCGTATCTCAACAATTGCTTTCCTAATATATTGCAGAATTACTTCTTGACATTACAGAAATCGTAAATAGTTTACATCTTCGGAAAAACCTTTTTAACTGACATCACGCTGACAGCCAATAGCTATAAACTTCAACACTGCAGGGGGAAGCTGAAATTTGAATGGAAATCTGAGATGTTAAAAATTACCCCCCCCCCGAGAGAGGGGGACTTTTTGGGCAGATTCGAGCAACCAAGAGAGAGGGAATTTATTTGTTTTTAGTTTCACGTTACTCAATATATTTCTCGGAACGTTACAATGCTATAGAATTGTAAGTTTTGGAGCATCATCTCATTTTTGGCGCTATACTAAAGAAAAGAAAAAATCTTGATTAGCACCTTTAAAATCTCACGCTAAAAATTTCTGTTTTTTACATATTCTCTTTATGACAATTTTCTATTGTAATTCAATTAATTCAGTAATACTTTCATAACATTTTTGTAATTTTTCAATAAGTCTTCGCTTGCCGCAGTTACGACTCCCGCGTGCCACAATGTGGCACGCGTGCCGCGGGTTGGCCACTCCTGTTTTAGATGAATACTTTGGACATTCTATTAAAATGTGTAAAATGGAGGGGTCACGGTGGCAAAAGTCAGAACTGGGGACTCTCTCCTAGCAAAAAATGTATATGTGTAAGACGAGTGTGTCCTATACGAAGTCGAGCCAAGCGGACATCAGGTCTTCGTATTGGTGCCGCTACCCAATGAGTATTGAAAGAATGAATGTAATGTAGTTTGTTGATGACCTGCTGATACCAAGTCTCTTGCCATACACTGTGGATATAGCGTAGTATAGATATTTTTAAATCATGGTAACAGACAGGTTGCTGTATGTGATCAGGCAGGGATAGTGCAGCGTTATCAGCCAGTTCATTACCAAGTATACCCACATGTCCAGGAACCCAACAAAAAATTATATCGAAACCCTTTCTTTCTAATTTGCGCAGAAGCAAGAGTATTTCCATCACAGTGGGGTGTCTACGTTCTGTTAAAGAGTGTAAAGATTCTAAAGCACTCATGCTGTCAGTCCTATTTTCTGCGAAAAGGTGGAGAGAAGCAGGTAGAAGATGCTTTGATGTCGTGGTCAGAGGAATTACCGAGACATCAGCCCCAGTATGACTCAGATATTTTGACCGGGAAATCTTATCTGAGAGTTATAACCGCTTAATCACCATTGTGCCGTCACTCGGTGAGTCGAATGAAAACTACTGTAGTTTTCCGTCTGGAAGGAACATGGTTTTCTGCACTTTGTAGAATGTTCCTTGAAACTCCTGTGGTACCAACAATGTTTATGAGCTCCGATTCCCCGCTGCTTGAACGCTGACGGAAAGGTCCTTGTGGTCTACGGGAGGTCGATCATTCACGGGTCTCCAAGTGAGACAGGCGTGACGAAATCTCCATCAGGATGTTTTTAAATCTTGGTTCTCGGCGTCGATCACGGGAATTCAAGAGGTAGGGCCTGCAACTGTCATGACTCCATAAAGCCAGTTTGCCGAGTGGGTCTTTAGAAATGGCCAAAATCTACTGCACGTGAGTCGGTACAAACGCTGTATAAATAGAAACTTAAGCATTCCTCCGGTATTCTACTATCCACCTTGCTCCTCGTCTCTAACAAAAGACGTGAAGACTTGCGATCGCCGAGCTGCATTCCGGAAATCAGGCACGTAAGCGCTGCTCATCTGATTCAGCATATTGTGAGCAGTCTAGTTTGGAGAACGGTGTATGGCTTTACTGCTGGAGGGTTTAAAATTATATCTCAAACTATTCCTAGTTCTGGCTGTAACGCGGAAACCACGTGGTGGAATTTAGTGATCTCCTTCATTATTCCCGCTGGTGCAAACTAACTCTCCATTTGACTGAGCCAAATCTCTGGATTCGCTCTCAAAAAAGGCGGTAGTTTTACGGAGACACGTGCAATGCTGGCGGTAGCTACGCTCTCTTCTTCCGACATCATGAACAGAAATAATATGCAAATATTAATCTCAAGGTATAAAACTAGCACCAAAAAAACTTGTTCACCTTCAAAAAGTATTTTTCTCCGTTTCAGAAAACGGATGTAAGCAGATTACAAAGTTGCAGATTCAAAGTCCTGGGTCATCACTTTGGTAATTTACATGTTACAAAAATCCATCGATAAAAAGTCTTTCGCTATCTTGCAGGTTATTATCTAGATTTTTAGTTGCTTGGAAAATTACAAGACTTAAAATTTTAGCCTAGTCGTGGGCCATTTTAGCAAACGGAGTTGTTTACATTAGCTCCGTACTCGAAAATGAATGAAGACATAATGCCCGGCCCTCTCCCGACCACTTACTTCACATTCGCGTCTCCAGTTTCTGTTCACTGCTTCGTTCGAGGTTCTGTTGGTTTATCTCCCCTACTAATGTCATCTCGCTACGGAAGCACTCCACAACCGCCTCACCTTAATTACATTATGTAAATTCTATGCATTAAGACTTTCTCACAATAAATTACTGGAACCAATTTAATTGTTTTTAATTGTAGTGGTACCAAAATTTTTTTTATTTTGTGTCAAGAAACTAATTTTAAAAATTAAAAAGCAATTTTGGTAAAGATTTAGAAAGACAAATAGTTTTTCAAAATGTTGTATGGATGCTTACGTATTATATCGCAGCCATCGTCAACTTAATTAATAACTCGCGAAGTTGGCAACCTCGATTTCCTATGTGTTGTATGCGCTGAATTGGCAACTAAGTGCTTCTTTTCAGATAATGTCGCCAATAGGTTGCGATAATACGTAAGTACCTTTGTATGTTTAAAAATGACTTTAGAGGTTTGTGTTGTACAAAACTAATGCGTTATTCAGTCTCTTTTTTTAAAGAACTAACTTTGTACTTTTTCATTATCATGGTCATAATTTTTGTTGTTGTTGTTGTTATATTTGATTAATTATATATATCGAAAAATATTTGGGGGGAAAAAATAAAATTTTGAAAAAAAACTAGACGCGTAAAAAGATTTTTAAGCTAATGAAAAGAACTACAAAACTAGAAAAAATCGATTATTAATACAAATATTTCTAGTACAAAATGGATACAGTAGAACGTCGTTTATCCGAATCAATTGTGACCAGACACCATTCGGTTACGCAATTGTTCGGGTAACCGAAACCGAATGCGATCTATGCAATATATGAAACCGGACACTATACGAATATTGAAAATCATTGCATGTAGGCAACGTGCTTGAAGAAAAACCAAAATGTCGCAATTTTATCTTTATTGTGGAAAATAATCACTTATTTTTCACTGTACCATTGTATACCTTCGTATTTTCGCTGCAATGTCTCTGATTCTCTCGGTCCGGATATTTGATGCTCCGGATAATAAACGTTCGGATAAACGACGTTCTACTGTACTTTGTGTTTATCAGTACTTCTCGGTTTGATTCTTTTAAAACATATTAATTTTTTTTTTAATTTGAGGGGGTTCTTAAAATGGCATCATTTATCTCTAATTTAATTTTTGAGACTTTAATAATTTTGATTTAAGCTTTAACTTAAAATATTGAACCCAATAATTACCAGCAGGGACGTCTTAAGATTACTTGAGGCCCTGTTCCCCCAACTCAAAAGTAAGCCCTGGAATCCTATACAAATGTAGGCCTCACCTATGACTCTTAAAATTAGACAGTACATAAAACACGTTGTCAAATACTCGTACAAACAATAATCCGGAACAAATAAATGTACTAGGGTTTGCAGTCCCAAGATCCCGAAATCCCGGGATTAAAATAATAAATCCCGGGATTTAATTTTTGTCTGAATTATATTTTGAATTTTTTCCCCCAAAGTATTGTGAATCTGGTATTACATTTAATGTATCTTATTAACTTTTTTTTTTGTACTGTACACGGTTAATGTTAGTTTTCTTACGTGTTGAACTTTGAAGGGTTGAAGGCGGGTGTGTATGTTAAACCATGAAATTTCATATTTTTTCTCTTATTTTCATCTGTAACTTTCTCCCCATCGCGAGTGGGGTTAGAAAACGGACATTTCTCCCACCTTCAGGATGTCCGATGCCAGCTAACTTGGACAGAGGGATTTAGAATTTTTGGAAAATATCTGCAGGGTTTTCAGCTGGGACGTGAAGGTGCTTTAAATTTTGCATTTTTTATTTTACTTTTAAAAAATAGAGGGCACTTTGCTGCTTCTATAGATGTATTATATATGAGAATTCGATCAAAAGAACGCTAGAAAATTGTATTTTAAAATTGTAAGCAAATGCGATGTAACTGTGATTCAGGTACACTTTCTTCAATATCCGTAGTGTAATTAATATGTATTGCAAAAAACTAATTTTTCTATTCGAAGAATGTAATTTTTCTATATTAGATGTTAAAATTTATTGAAAATTGAACATTTTTTCTTGAAAAAATACGGAAAATCTAGATAATTTGTTACAAAATTTTGAAAAAAAAATTGTTTTTTGAAATGTTAGTTATGTCTAGTTTTGCATTTATAAATACTCAGTGTAGTTTTTAAATTATAAATCAAGTAGATATAGTACAAAGTAGATTTTGAGGATTATTCTAAATTAAATACACAGCTTATAAAATTGACATTTCGTTTTTCTTAACTGCTTATTGTAAACATTTGAATGCTCATGAATAACTATATCTGTATTACTCTTGGTTTTACATTAAAATAAATAAATATTCATATGTGTGAATACAAAAACAGAGATTCTTTTGTTAGAATTTTTAAAAACAGAGTTCCATTTAAATTAGACATTCAAATTAACTTCATAAATTCATCAGACATTTCTTTTGCGTATTTTTATAACAATAAAAATATGTGTAGGGAATTTTGTAATATCCTGTAATGGATGATGTTCAAAGTGAAGTAAAAATACTAAAACTTATAGACATAAAACTTCGGTATTTTAAATGGAAGAAGATGTGAATCGTTGATAACACGTGTTGATGAAATAGGGAAAGAGTAATTAAAAAGACTTCTAAAGAATCTAGAATTTTAAACTTACAATTTAAAAAACTGTGAAATGATGCAAAACAATCCAATTAACAATGGTATGGCTTTATATTGTATTAAAATATGCTATTTTATACAAATCATAGATGAAAGTATCTTTATTTGCAATTTTCTCAAAACGCATTTTTTGATGATTCCGGTACACTTTCCTCAAAATCTACTTTACCTATATTGCTGATATTTTGCGTAATACAAGATTAACAAGTTTTTAACAAAGTGGATGAATTCGTTTTCAAATAAACATTAAGAAATTTCAAATCTAGCACAATTCCTGCATAAAATTTAAAGGAAATTTGAATCACTAAATTTAAAATTTTTATAAACTTATATTTTAAAATTTAATTTCCTTCATTTTATGGATTGTTATGTTTACAAAAACTGCTTGAAATTTGAAGCTATATATGCAGTAGATCTTATGCAAAGTGCACCTAAAGGTAAGAACATGCTTGAAAATAAAAGAAATAGTTAATGATTAATTATTGCTCTTACAGATTTATTTGTAATTTAAAAGGATTTTTTTTACATTAACAAGTACATAAATATATAGATAATTCAATGTAAAATTTTTATTTCCGCTGCTTTAAATTTGAGTAAGTGAGAACAATTTAAAGTTGGTGCAAAAAAAAGTTCATTTTTTTCTTGTCGCAGACGTCCCAGTTACCTTAAGTGTAGCAGAACTAAGTAAAGTTATCAAAGAGGTATATGCGCCAATGTAATCTATTAGATTTGAGACACTGTCATCGAAAATTCAAAAAGAAATGTCCCTTTTTTGAAAATGGAGGGAGTCGTGATGACTACCTCAAAAGAACATATTTCTATTTAATGACGATAATAACTACTAGTAAAGAATTCGAACGTGCATTTTCTACGGCAGGACAGTTTGTAACAAAAATAAGAAGTTGTTCCAACGGTGAAACGCTGGAGGAGCTGTGCTTTTATAAGCTTATTTACAAAAACACAAGAAATGAAGAAATGTTTTTTTTTTAAATTTCATTATGTACTATTTTTATTTGCTATTTATGATGAATTAATTTTTTATTTGTTTCATTAAAATAATATTAAATCAATTTTAAATTATATTTTCAGCTTTATAATGCAATTTCAACTATGCTAATATGCAAGCATTTTTAATAAATGGTCCAATCCTAATCCTGGGATTTGGAAAATGTAATCCCGAAATCCCGGGATTGAAAATATGACACGGGATTGCAAACCCTAAAATGTACTTGATTTACAATCGCACAAACCGGCTCGACCAACTGCCACCTTCTGACTAAATGAGTAATGATGGTGTATGGTGGTAGGCGTAGACCTGCACGTGGATGACGGTCATCACATGTAGCTTGTTGACATATAGTCCAAAATTCCCAGTTTTTCGGAAAATACAACCGAAAATAACATTTGACCGTTGAAATTATTCAAATAATGATCTTTAGACGAGGCCCTCATTGTGGCCGAATCTCTAGGCCTGGGCCCAGTTTGCCCATGTCTTAAGACATCCCTGATCACTAGGTCGAACAAATATTTCGTAGATAGTATTTGTCCAGATAGCAACAACCAATCAGGGGGCTCCATAGACCGTATGGTCGCTGGAAGCTCTCACACCCTGACTCGGCGATGGTACCCCTCCCGGGACCAAAGCCACCACGTTAACACAATTTCAAATCAGAACGCTCCCTCTCGCCACGCGGGAAAGGAGAACACACAAAAGTCAACATTATCCCACCCACAACATGTCACGAATAGCTGCTACCCCATTGGTCGGACAGTTCAACCTCCCGAGACACCTTGGCCCAGAGAATTAAAAGTAAATTCAATTTCTCAGATCATCAGAAATTTAAATATTACCTCAATAGTGTTCAGAAAAGCTTTTTGCTTTCTAATAAATTTCTTTATAATCTATAGTCATGTTTAATTTTTTTTCTGAAGTTTAATTTAATTTATTTCTCATTTAACAATTAATTCTTATAATAATTTGACATGGGCAAGCATCAATCAGTCATGCATTCACTATCTACTACTAGGGCTAGGCACTCCAAAGGAAAACTCAGCTGTAAATATTTTGTAAACACCTCACTACGAGGCTCTCAACACAAGATTCTAGATATTTAGAAATCTTCATGAAAAGGAACAAGAAGATGTGACAAAACATTGGCGAAATACTTTACTCAAAGCCACCCCAGAGACATTGATGAAGAACACTCTGTGCAAGAGTGACAAAATTTTAAAATGAATATGAAGGTGGAAAAAATAACAAAAAGAAGAGGGGTATCTTCCTACATCAAGAAAAACACATTGGAAATTCTCACAACAAGAATTTAATTGACTCTTCCTGTGACAAACCGTACAGGAAGAGTCTGCTCTTAAAGACAGCTCTGCCTTTCAACTCTCTTAAGGACAGATCCTTTTCTGTCCTGAGAGCAAAGACTGAGATTGGGATCTACTATGGAAAATGCAAAGCTTAACAGTTTGACGTTGCTGTGCACTCAAAATGATATTACAATGGAAATTGATTACAATGATGTCATTTATGATTTTGCAATGATCAAAGCTCAAAGGAAACCTTAGTTAGTTATACAAGTACAATGACAGTTACTCAACAAAGAATAAGGATGCCTAAAAGTAAAAGACAGTAAAGCGATAGGCGATGAAACGATACCTGGCAAGTTGAAAACAGTTCATACAATAATATATACTCTATACCAGGGGACTGCAACTTATGGCACGTGGTACAATTTCCAGTGGCACTCGGCACTACTGTATAAATTCGTTAAATTTTTTAAGTGTATGGAAGTTGTGTGATAAATTTGTAATGGACCTTATTTGACAAACATCTTCAGAATTATGGACATTTACGGAAGTACGAAAAAAATTTGAAAGATAACTCTAAAGATAAATTTAAAGCTATTTTGTGACTTATTGAATGTCATCGCTAAAGAGATTTAATTGTTTGAAGAGAGAAAATGGCATGTACTCTGCTTTCCACTATCGGTTCTACATATCTAAATAAAAAAAAAATCTTTCTTCAGGAAAAATAGTTCGAGTTCACGAAGAAATTATTTAACAACTGAATTCTCAGAATCGAGTCAAATTCAAGGTCACACATTATACTCCGGTTTTTGCGATATGAGAGTAGAGCGTTGCAAGCACTACGTTCACATTAAAATTTTTGGTTAACTATAATGAAGAGAATGTATTCCCTTCATTATAGTTAAATAATAACTCATATTTTATGTTGCCTTTTTTATTTAAATAAAAATGTTTAAAAATGCATAATATATGCATACAACTTGAATTTTTTTAATTTTTGTTGAAGAAATAGTTATGCCTAGGGCACAGAGGAGGGTTAAAAACGGCCATGTAAACAGATAAAAAATGTGAATAAGTTATGTAAATATAAAATAGAAACAGAAAAATAACCCCGTGTAAATAGAACATAAACCATAAAACTATATACTAAGGAACTTAAAATGATGATTTTAAACTGAAAAAAAAAAATATGAGAAAAACAGTACAAAATATCTACTAATAAATGAATTTATCATTTAAGATAAATTATTATAACAACAAACTACTAAAAATATTAATAAATTCACATGAAATATGTTTGCGTCAGTGCGACGAATTTTTTTTCTCTGAACTAAAATTCAGTTTTTGAAGGAAAAAAATTTGCTATGAAATCGACGGAAAAGAAACGTAGTTATGCAGCGAAGAGCAAATGAATAAATATAGCGATTTCCAAAAATAGACTTTGACGTCATATACACCAAAACTACGTGTCGCAGTTTGAGAGCGAAAAATAGTGAAACCTTGTTCAATGATTGTGCGATTAAAAATCTGTGAAAAATCGAAATAGAAAATTCATGTTTTTTAATCCTTCCATCTTTAAAAACGAATCTGTGTCACTTTTGTCGATTGGTTTTTTAATGGAACGATTGAAGTCAACACTTCCACTTTCCAGAGATGCTTTCAAAAATTAATCGAAATTTATTTGTTTAGATTCTCGAAAGAAAATCAGTCTTTAAAAAACTGGATCTCTCAGACGGTATAAGAATCGCAATCGTGGGAGAATTCCCTCTAGAGTTGGGTCACTAAGTATTAAAAAAAATCGCTTCAACATTGAATTAAAAATATCAAAAGGAAAATTTAAAAAAAAAAGATTTCGAAGCGAATGCATTGTTACCCATAACTTCAGCCTACCAAATTTCATGTGTATGGGTCTTTCGATCTTTGTGCAAGTCCTCCCGTTGGCTTGGAGTGGAAGTTTGGAGTAGGGGTACTACCTCAAGTGTTGTCCTCGTCACTTGATTGTGGTTCAAATTTATGAAGTCCATCGCCGATATCATCGTGTTGCTTCACAATGCGAAGTAAATTAAAGTAAAATAAACCCTTTTTACGCTATGCCGTCGACACACACACACAAAGTCTTCCGTTCCGATTTAACGAACCCCTATTTAACGAATTGTTCTCTTTCCATGAATAAAATGAAGGCGAAAATTCTATTTAACGAATAATAAACCACGAATTAGCGAATTATTTCAACAGCCCCTCCAAAAAATTATTATTTTGCATTAGAAAAATCGGACTCAAATGACATATCCTTTTTGTCTGGAACAGAAAAAAAAACTTTTCTTGGGAGTTGAACATTTCAATGGGAAAGGGTCCAGACCATAACAAGACTTTACAAGTGCACATGAAATCATGAGTGTAACCTATCGTGTGAGTTTGGAATAGGACAGGAAATTCCTCTCTTATCTCATCCGACTTCACTACGTAGGGGATAGTTTAAGATTTCAAAGAAAATAAAACATATGGTGACGGATTGCCTATCTGAGCTGCTGAAGTTGAGGAAACTGTTGATTTGTTGGAACCAATGAATAGTGACTCTGATGCAGAAATTGATAGAGAAAATCTTACAAAAAAAATGTTACATTTTTTAAAGCTTTACATTGTTTGAAAATTGTGAAAACGTACCAAATGCAGCAGAATGTAAATCACGCAGTATTTTCTCTGCATGAAGTCGAATAAGATTTCTTCTATTTAGGAATAAAAAAGATTGTCAAACATCTATTAGTTGGTATCTTAAAATGTCCGATTAACTGGTAAGAAATAATTCACTAATAGTATTTTTAGCAGCTGAATAAAAAGTATGTTGATGTTGCTAATGCCACCTGTATGACGAAGTCAGAGCGAGGCCTACGAAATCCATCAAAGCAAAGGGCTAGATGTATACTTGTCGTTGACATACCATAGTCTTGGCTCGGTTCCTCCCTAATTTTGAGAGAGATTAACCTGGAGGTGGTCAGAGGCCTCTCACCTCTTTTCCCATCCTACCAACCTCACGAGAGGACTTGTGGCTCGACCGCTATTTAGAATACCCACATGTCGCAAAAGGCACAACACAGTGTCAACATTATTTTTTAGAGAAAGAAAATCTGAATTATAGAAAAAAGTTACAAAAAATGAATTATATATGCAAAGGTTTTACCAACAAGGTTTCTTACGCTTTGAAATTTCTAACAATTAACTGAAATGCTTCCAGAAATATTTAAACAAATATTTTTAATCAGTCTAAATTAAATCATCTACTTTTTTGTTTAAATTTCCAGCTGCCAACTAATTTGCCAAGATACGTTCACTAATAAAAAAATCACTAAAAAAAACGGACTATGTTTTTAAAATTAATAATCCCTCGATTTTTCTTAAAAAATGACATTTATTATATTCGAATTGAAATGATTAATATTTTAATGGCAAATTTAAATAAGAAAATATATTGATGATTGATTAAAACCTGTGGCGAATCGGAATTCGCATCAGTGAGCTGGGTAACGAAGATTCAGTTTGTGAGTTAATATATATATATATAGTATATAAAATCAAAATTTCTCTACAAGAGAGAGATGAATAAACATGATTAAAACTGAAAAGAATTGAAATTGCAAGATAACCAGACAACGGAATTTAAAATCAAATATGAAAAATTAAAATAATAGAGATAAATATAAAAAATGTAGAAGAATGGATGCTACAGTATTATCAACATTGCTGACTTAGGACAGCTTATATATAAAATAATTTATATAAAAGTGGGATTGAACATGTTTTGTGGCCAGCCACCTTCCCCCTTTCTGTTAATAATACTGAGCAAAAACCTATAGAAAATAATGGATATATAGTCTAAATCCATTATGAGAAGAAGGTAACTTCCTAAAAAATACAGAGCCCGCGCTAAATCTGAGTACAATAAACAAGTTATTGCCAGATTCTGGACCCAAATACAAATTCAAAGCATAGCAATGGCTAAAAAGTAGCACTTAGCAAAGAATGAAAAGAATAGAAATAATTAAAAAAAATTGTAAACATACTACCATTATCTTAGGGACACTAAGATTATATGATTTAAAAGAATAATAAATTAATTTAAATTTTAAAAAAGTAATTTTATCTAAAATTAGAATTTGGAGGTACCTATATCTATTTAGGAAGAATGATAGATTTATAATAATAACCTGTTAATAAGCCATGGAAATTTAATCCTTACTATTTAGAGTTTCTTTATTTAAATATCTATTAATAAATTAATTGGGTATTTTTCAATTATATATATATATATATATATATATTAACGTCCCACTATACTGTAACATTTAGGCTATTGGTGACGGACCTCGTAATTTTAAACCTCGGTCAACTGACGAGGATGATTACCAAGCTGAAATTCCCCTCTCTAAACTACCACACCACGCCAACTGGAGGACTTAGAGCCTCGACAGTTTGGATGATGGTAGAGGAAGAAACAGACATACAGTATTATTCCGAACTCTTCGTGATAGGAGGGACCGAGTGATGGGGAACGCGTTCGTCGATTACGCGTAGTCGCGGTATAATTTCTCATATAAATACACATTTAAAAAATAAATAATTTTAGTTGGGACCGTACGGAGTAGAAAGAAAATAACAATTTAGAAAAAAATGTTTAATGAACTCTTAGATAACACAATTAAAAAATAGCAAAACGGAATTATTTTGATGTAGAAGGTTTCATAGAATCTAACACAGTCTGACGTCTCAAATATTTTTTTTTTCTCCCGCAAAATTTCCTCGCAACATGCTAATATTTTTTATTTTTTATTCCTGGATTTGTTGAAAAATATGTTTTTTGTTGGAGTATGTATTTTTTTAAAATTTTTAACCTTTTTCAATTCAACTGCGGCCTTCTGTCAAATTCCCAACCATCATTCGATCCTTTGATTGAACTGGGTCTAAAGTTTTTCAATATCTTGCTCTTGCCCATGCATTTCTATGAGTTCATCAATTATCAGCTCCTGATTGTGGGAATCAAGCAGTTCTTGAACATTGACACTATCCACTTCTAAATTTATTTGCCTGGCACAATCGACAACTTCTTCAATCAAATTACCAATTTCATCAGGTCTGAATGGCACTGATTCCACCTAAGTTTCAGTGATGGCGGCGAGATCTAAATTCTAAATTTGTGTAGGTCGGGGAAGCGAAAGTAGAGATATTACTGTATTGTAAAATCAATAGGTAATTAATTAACTTATGGTATCCGACTATCCTAAAATTGTGAATTTTGCTAAAAATTGACAATTTTTTTATCCTTTTATGCTATAGGTTATCTTATTAGCTTTATTAAAATATCAAGTTTATTATTTTCCGTTCATTAGAACAAAAACTATAAATGTTTTAGTAAGAAAAGACGTCATTACTTTAAGCAAGATGCCATACTTTAAAACGCGTTTTACTTGAAATGTGTTTTTTTTAATGCTCAAACGGGGCCAGCGATAGCTCAAAAAGTTTTGAAAATAATTAACTGAAATTTTTTTTGTGTATATTTTTTGTATAATAGTAGAAGTTCTTTAACCTTCAGATTTATTAATCACCGTTTTATTACAAAATTTACAGTCCCATATGTGAATATAATCACTGTTTTTTTAAAGCAATTTCATATAACAACTAAGATAAAGTGCTCTAGTTTTTGTAAAAATTAAAATATCTCTTATATCACTTTAAAAAAGAATTACATAGCAACACATCAGAATTGAAAATGTGTTCATAAACTTTTGGTATAGAATGGGCGGCGTTTATGTTATTTTTTTGTCAATTTTTACCCATTTTTTACCATTTTAGTAATAATAATTTCTTTTTCTCTTCTTAATCTTAGCCTATTTTTCATAAAATGTACAAAACAAATCTAAAAATAACAAAAAAAAAAATCCCCATATCTCGCAAGTAGTCGGATACCTTAATGTGCCGACTTTTATTATCAACTCTGATGTGGTGTTGCATTTAGCAAATGAAAGTGAATTGTCCTCTCAATTAGTAATAATAAATGTTACTTATCTGATAGAAGGTGAAGTGAGGTACGCGCACTGGATTCTAATATTGTAAACCCCTCCTATATAATATTGATAATAAGTCTACAAGCCTTACTGAAGCCTAACAAAAATACGTCTATATTCCGCAAAGTAGCTTTCAGATGTATAATCTCACCATCCACTATCGAAATATTTCACTATCCTCTAAGATTTCCTCATCAACATTCCACAGGCGTACACAGACCTCTTTTATGTGGGTGGGGCGGGGATTACATTCTAAAAAACGCATAGATGAAGGAAAGTACCGAGTGTTAGAGTTTCTATAGCAAAACTTTAAAAAATATTAGTCCCCCCTCCTATTTGTTGTTTTCGCCCCAGCAACATTCTTCCCTACTTAACTTTAATTAGTAAGATTTATTTGTATACGTCACGGTTCCTTCTAAGAAAGAAACCGAACCTAAAAACCGATAAACAATTCCTGAAAGGTTTTTCCATATGAACTCACTTCACAAAAACTTTACTATTTCCAACTGGGGCAGAGTTATTTACATTGTTCATAATGTCATGTTTTGCATTTTGTGAAATTTTCCAGATTTTGTAATTTAAATGTTAGTTACAAATTTTCGTTATTTAAATGTTGACTTTCTTAAGTTCCATTGGATTTTTAAGAAGTTTTAGAAATTTAATATTCAGATAATATTTAATCATATTTCTTAGGAAATGTGGTGCAGTGCAACTGCATATTTCTCTCTTTGTTTTCTTTTAATTTTATAACTTCAATGTTACCTTTTTTTTTTGGAAATATTTTTTGAGCACTTCATTATAGAATTTTTTGCATACCAAAGCTTATTTACTTGGGATTTTATCTACGTATAAAATACAACTTTTTTCCCATTCTTAGATATTTTTAGTTTAATACCTATATAAATGGCTCAGTAATTCATTTTTAACAAGCTTTTATAAGTTTCGCTTGTATGTAACGGAATCTTCGAACTCGATTTTTATCCACTTTATAAAGTCAGATTAGTCCAAAATTTTGCACATTTGTCTAGGACCCGTGACAACACAATAATTTCATAATTTTGTTCCTTTGTCCTGATCAGGATCATCAGGAATAACGATTCCCAGATTTGGTGAATAATTCCCTATACCACTTCCAGATCTGGCGATTTATTGCAAAAACCATTTCCAGGTTTCGAGACTAATTCTAGATTTAGCGACTAAAAGATTAAGGTGCAACCTCAAAAGTGAAAACACAAGTGGTTAATATGAATAAAACAAACAAAAAAAAGTGTTCTTTATGTGAGAAAGGGGAGGGTTGGTGCGTCAGCAATTACTTACCATAACATAAACAACTACCTAGTTTTTCTGAAAATGGGGGGGGGGGGACTCGTGCATGTGAAAAAAGATAATATATGTTCCAACTGCTAAATATTTTTTATTTTTTTAAAGCAATACGTTTAGAAGTTATGATACGAATTAACATTATAACAATACGTTTAAAAGCTGATGATATGATGGACACTTAATATTTCTTCTTAACACACTTTTATTGGTTTGACCTATATCTATAGAGACGGAATCTTTGAAATATAACAATATGGGACTCATCCGAGGTCCCGAAAATGGAGAGAATAAATAACCTTCAGATCCGTTAATTAATATCCATTGAAGAGCAAGACTAATTCCAGCAGCCCCACATAATTCCGGCTCCAAATAGCAAAAACTCAAGGATAAATTCAACAAGGAATAAATGAAAGTTTAAAAACTAAAAAAACACGCTTTTATTGCAGATCGAACTAAAAAAATGAAAAATAAATTATAGTTTAAAAAAAACTAAAAAACACGCTTTTACAGTGAATTGAACAAAAGTAAAAAATAATAGTTAATATAAGAATAAAATGATTAACGAGAAAAATAATGTCTTTGTGGTAAAAGTGTGGGGTGCTTTGTACTGCATTTTTACACTAACTCAGCATTTCGGAATTGAACGAGTAAGAAATTATAACACAATTAATATTGAGCACACCCCACACTTTTACTCTGATGACATTAATTTTCTCGTTAATCATTTTATTCTTATATTAAGAATTATTTTTTTACTTTTAGTTCGATTCACTATAAAAGCGTGTTTTTGTAGTGTTTTTTAAACAATAATTTATAGTTAAATTTTAATAGTTCTTTAAGAATATTAAATTTAAATCTATTTAAAGTTTCAAAGAGGTAAGCCATATTTAATGGCAATTTTGTATAAAATTATCTATATATCTAGAAAGTTTTTATATTTATTATTTTATTTGAGATCATTAATTAGTGTCTAGTTCTTTTTTGGATCACTTCTCTCTCTCTCTCTTACGTTTCTTTTCCCTTCTTTTCTTTTCTTTTTTGGTCACACGCTTATGAATTCCTTCATAAAATTTTTATGACAGTTACAATTTTTTATATTTTGTAAATCATTCATTTTATTCTACGTCAAAATATATTTTTTCATTTAAAAAATACTTTTGAAAGCCTTTTTTAGTAATAATCTTGCTTTTAGAACATTGGCGAATATATACTTTTAAAAGAATTATGCAGTACTTTGACTACATTCAAAATGTTTATTTGTGTGCGCGCGCGAACGCTCGCATATGTACGCTATTCCAGAACTTTTGAGGATCACAGGATTCTGAGATGAAAAAATAAAATAATTTTCAGACTCTCCGCAAGGGAAAAAATTCCAACCAAACTTAATTCTGTTTAAAATACATTAAAAAACAGGTGAACCGAGAATGCAGCCATATGTGTAAAATATTCGTTTTATTTTTTAAAGTAAGTTGGATCGCTAACGGCGGCCACTCGCATACGGAACAAAATATCTCTTTTACATTTTTTCCATTATAAATATGATTTAAGCAAAAAAGTATATTAATTATAAAATGTAGTCTATTAAAAATATGGTTATCGTGTATTTATCTTTATCTTGATTTCTTTTCTAAGAGGCTCGATATTTTTCTCCCGTTTTCGTAGTCTAAATCTGCCGAACTCCACGACCATTTTTTAGAGTGCATGTTTTAATAGTTCCTCAAATTTCTTGGTGAAAAAGTGATTATATATGTAAAAGAAAAAAAATTATTATTAAATATTTTGCATTCCCAATTTTTTTAAAATAAATTTTTGTGATATTAAATTTTTTTTTATGTTATTACATTTTTAATATTGTATTAAATAAATCCTATATAATTTTTTATATTACAATTTAGAATGACAGTAAAAAAATTATAACTTTGATAATTCTTTTATATTAAAAACTATTTACAAATGAAGCTTATATTGATAAACTTAAGCAAAAGATTATTAATGTAAAATTTTTGCTACTGCTGTTTCAAAAAACAATGATGATTAATGCTGGTGGCTCACAATTCTGAAATCATTCTTTTAGACAAAATTCATAAATAAAAAACACTCATTCAGATTTTGAACAAGGAAATATTTTTATGCATCATTATGAAAAGAAAAATATTAACTAATATTTTTTACTTATTAAGATTATATTCCTAATTTATTCTTGCTTATTTAAAAAATAGCATAATTAAACAAAAAGAGTAGCTTGGATTTCTTGAAGAAGGAACTTCCTTGAACAATTCTTTTTTAAATTATGCATTCCTAACAAAACTAGATTTTAATGCCCTAGGACATTTGAAGAGTTATACTATTTGCATTTTAAAATGCCAGTCAGGTAGTTAA
>BMAO01030232.1:0-19917 GCA_019973975.1 Trichonephila clavata
GTGAGAGAGAAAATAATAAATAACTGTTGAAGCAGTTATTTATTTAAGAAACAAGAACACACAACACGCATTAAATGTAAAGAGTTTCATGCGTTGTTAAAATACAATTTTCCGACATATAATTCTTGGGCGATGTTACTTGGGAAAAAGATATGCATATGTAATTTTAAAGATTATTATGCATTTCGAATTAAAAAAAGTGAAAATGATTCTCTTCTGTCTCATACGGTCGATAAGTATGTTACATTTTGTATCAAGTAAAAAATGAAAGCATGGAAAATAACTAGTAAATATATGAAATTAAAATAATGCATTTGAAATCGGAAAATATTCTTCGATATCTTTGATATTTTTGGAATTTTAAGGAATTACAATGGAATGCACGGTAAACTAATAAAAGTTCTTCACACACAATCGCGTCTATTTACCAAGTTCTTTTATTAAAAAAAATGACATTGACAAAAGAACGCAGCTAATTAAAAAGAAAATTTCTTCTTATAATTTTCAACTTAAATATGAACATACATACAGTTTCTATATGACTGAATTTTTAATGAAAACCTAAAGGGAAAATTTACAGATAATTAAAAAAAAGGCTAATGTAACTAACTGAATGCTTGGAGAGAAAAACTGTAAATAGTTAACAGTATAAATGTCATTCCTGCATTCTTGCTAGAGAATAATTCTCATTTCTTATCTTACTGAAAAAAGAATTATCCTGAGTAATCTCAGATTATAAAATGAGAAATACTTATCAAAGAAATCTAAATTTTATAATCTTTGAAATATCTGTAATTTCACAGTTGGTCGGCTTTGAATTAAATCCTTAAATCTGCTTTCAACAACGGACATAATAATTAGAATTACAAAGTATAATGCAAACTTTTAACACAAATTTTTTTTTTATGTCGTATCAATGTTATTACGAATTGGTGCTCTTTCGAAAACTGGAAAGGTCTACTCTAGGTCTTTTTAGAGTAAATTAAAATTTACTGTAAAAGACAGATATAACACAAATTTACTTTAAACGAAAAGCAATTATGATATAAAAGTATGACTGAGACAAGTTCCAAGCTCATCCAGTAATATAAACTCGTAATCCGTATGAGGGTGATGAATCGCACAGTAGCTGTTAAGCTTTGAATACAATGTTTATTCTATACATTGTCCTTCCATAAGCTGTAAAGTCATTTTAAAAGATTCAGGAGTTATCCCCCCCCCAATAATCAACAAACACCTTTCTAGAATTTTCTAGGTGCATTTGCTTTCGGCACAACATTTAACGACATCTGGCCTCAAGTTTATCGCTAAGGTCATTAATTCCCTTTCACATAGTATCATTGAAAGAGGATATTTTTTTTTTGGCCCATACAAATGATTTTTACCACAATGCCCTTTTGCAGAGAAGCGAACAAAACACAAAATCTCCGATGCAATATATTTTTGCATGATTTGTACAACATTGAGCAATTAAGCTCATACAAAACTGGAGAATGAATCAAAATGAAGCTGAAGAACAGTAATATATATACAGAAATTTTGAATTATTAATTAGATGTATTTTTTATAAGAATATTGAAGTCAGTTCAAAGGGAAAAGGTCATTCATTCTCTTTCACATAGTACAATTGAAAGAGTATTCTCATTTGATGTACAAATGATCTTAACCACAATACGCTTTCTTAGGAAAACGAACATACAAAATTTCCGATGCAATATATTTTATCAGGATATTTACAGCATTGATCAATTAAACTCATACAAAACTGGAGAGTGCGTCAAAATGAGGCTGAATAACAGTAATATACAAAGACATTTCGAATTATTACTTAGATGTATTTTTTCACTAGAATACATGAAGTCTTAAACAAATCAGTTCAAAGGAAAAAATGAACTTGTTTGTATTTATTACCTTAATAGTAAAAGCAAATCATTTAATAATATTTTATCAATTAAACTATTAATAAAGTGATATAATAGTCATTTAAAAACTATTATTCAAAATATACAACTTCACTGGGAAGAAGTCTCTTGCGGACATTCAGTAAATAGAATATATACATATGTAGAAAACGTTACGCAAGTAGTATATTATCAGTGTTGAGTTTGCTAAATCTTACATTATCCGATACAAATGATACTGCATTCTCATCGAAGATCAAAGTTAAGTTTTTTAACTTATAATCCAAATTATGTTAAAAAATTAATTTAAATTAAAAAATGAAATGCAATCAACTTTAAAATCAAGAAATAATTAAAATTAAAAACAGAGAACAATAATTACAATTCAAATATAAGAAATTCAAAATCGTATAAAAAATGGGTCATTTTGGTTAAACCCAAAATATCGTATTCCATGAATTTATGAACACTTCCTTATTATTTATGTGAATTTTTGTTTTGTTCCGTCTATATTAAGCAATCTCACATTTATACAGAGTTTTTCCTGGAAGTATTTCAATATTTATAATGATTTCCAACAGTATAAAGAGGTGTCATTTCTACAATACACTACAGCAGATTCATTGAAGAAAATATTATATTGCTAAGCTATCCTGCGAAAAAAATTAAAATTCATTGATCAAATTTCTTCAAAAAATTATTTTATAAAAAAATGTGCCCAATAAAATATGCATACATCCTATTTTAATGCATACGTTTATTTAACGCCAAGTAGGCGAATTATGTTTATCATATTGGATAGAGACCCATTGTAGAAAAATAAGCTATTAACCCAATTTGGCACCATTGTTTTCCTCCATAGCCAAGATGTGAGCTAAACTAGGATTTCATTATAATTCCATAGTATTTAAAAAATATTTTAAAGCAATTCTTAAAAAAAAAAGTAGAAAACTTTGCAAATTTGTCTACTGATGTTCATTTTTAAAGAAAATTTTCGTTAATCCTCAAGGATTAAATATTTTGGTATCTATGTATTAAACCTATGCCTTTGGCGAATTAAAAAATATATATATTTTCCCGCTGGAAAAGTGTTTAGCAATTTTTCTTATTGTTGTTGTTGTCCTGTCCATGCAGTGAAATCAAATGGCGCCGAAGGCATCCAAAACGGCCCTTACTATATCGATGACCTTTAGCAAATAAAGCTATTGATGGCCTATAAGGTTTAGGTCTATGTTGTGGAGTTTAGTCAATATTTTTTTTATTTCCATTAGCGGATTCAAGACATCTGTAAACAAAATGAGAAACAGAGAATATTGAAAAAAAAAAGAAGAAACAAAAAAAAAAGAAAAGAAAAGAAACACAGGTCTAACAGTATAGTCGATAAATCGCACATTTTGTCTGGCCTCCAAATATCTGCTCCACATGGATCTAGAGCATAGGTTCTTAACGTGGGCGATAGCGCCCCCTTGTGGGCGTCTGAGGTTTTCAAGAGGGCGGTAAAAGACCTAGAGAAAATTAGGGGTGTTAAGATGGCAATAGTTTGTAAGCAATAGTTTATTATGAATTACTTCGTATCATCAAAACCCCTGCCTATCCTTATAACAGGTGAGCTAAAACATGAATTCCACTCTTTTAAATGAAGAAGAAATTCAGTAGCGTTTCAGTTCCAACAATATCCTACCTATGACTAAAATATATAATATTACACATTTAAATAAGTTTGTGGCAATAGATATTTCAGATTCGCAAGTAAGAAAATTGGGGCTTTAGAAAAATTGAAAATTAAAAAATATATATATTTTTGTTTTAGGATATTTTTTAAAACTTAACTCTTGTTTTCACCATGTATTATGTACACTCTTATTTCTCTAGAGTGGGAAGGGGTGGTATCGAAATATTCAATAGAAAAGGGGGCGCCAGTTCAAAAAAGGTTGGGAACCTATGATCTAGAGCTAAGTGCGCGGCAGCGTGAGTTTAGCCAATATAGGGCAATTAAAAATATGGTTAGGAAAGTTAAACGTCAGGACAATGAGGACAATTATAATAACTTCTTTGGCCATCAGGGATATTTTCATTCCTGTAAAGTGTCTTGTACGTAGTAGTCTGGCTATGGTGGTTGAAATAATGCGATTACAGTTTTCTGGAATGAGGCGCTTCTTAACTGGTTGGGAGGGGAGTTTACGTCTGGCTATTGCATCAGCATCGCTAACGATAAGGTTTTTGGAAAGTTGAGGGGAATTTCGGGCCTCCTTGGCAAGGTTATCCACCTGCTCATAGCCGAAGATGTCGGTATCCATTACAAAGTCCAAGTTCTTTGGGCTGCAACTACTCTATTAATAAGGGCAATTATGTCCTGGGTCAGTTGATAGTTGACCCTCTAGATCACCTGGAGAGCACAGATCTGGAGACTGAGAACAGTAAAATGCCACTGGAACTTTCAATTGCTTTTATTATTGTAAGTAAATCTTAATTGTTCTAAGGTTAGTATCAAATAAGATGCTAACTCGTAAAATATTTGGCGATGAACTTCTGGAATGTATTTCATCTTTGGCGATAAATCGCCCACATGGGGTTAGTATATAAGTACCAATATTTTTTTCAAGGAAGGATTCTAAATTAAAACCTTGTTATTTTATACGCACAACCTAATAAATGCAGAATTTCGCATTTAATCACGTCTGTAATAGTTTTTCATTCAATTTTGGACTTTCAACTAGTCTAATAGAACAAAAGTATGTGGTTTTTTTTTAAAAAAAGAATTTGCAATTTTACTTACAATTCCTGGTTCTATTATACCAGCCCTGGTGGAAGATACTGAAAAAGTTATGCACATTTCCAAGATCTGAAATTAAAATTATCCATTTACCCTTAACTTCCCACTGTTGCATTTCTGCAACATATGATTTATTTTAATTTAACAGACTCAATATTTTTTTAATTACCTGCAAATCACTTATCTGAGGAAAAACAAGATATCAATCATTGGTATGGCCAAGTAATTTTAGCGCGTTTTTCACATGTTGTATTTTACAATAATGCAACTACTGAACTTTTTACTAACAGGAAGTAGTGTGTACTGTACCACTCCTCTAAATGTACTACTATTGAGCTGAAAAGAAATAATGACAGAAATCTGTATCAGCACTATAAAAAAGCAAAAAACTAGCGAAATTCACTACTAGCGTAGCTACTAGCGTAGGATAATTCGGGAAAACTATGGGAAAATTTAAATATGATTCGGCTCATCTAGGGCACAAATGCGACCCAATGCCGAAAACCCGAGGTCAATTGGTTGCTTATTGGCCGAGAAAAAGGTACGACAAAATATGGAACGAAGACGAAGACGAAATTTGCGTCCCAATAGTGCTTTTGTTCCAATACGTGAAAAACACGCTAAAGATTACTGCAACGAAATACATGCTAATTTTGTCATTAGATGGCAGTGCATTTTTTCCAGAAATCACAGCAATTATAAAAATCTCTGATGCCTCAAGAACTGTGTTTCTGCTATAAAAATAATCCATTATATGTTATGCTTCCTCTTGTTTATTGACGAAATAAATTACCAGGTTAGAAATTTAAACATTTTATGTTCATTTAAAAGTAATTCGATTTTCTAATGGAAAAAGTTTGACAGAAATTTGATATTAATTATATGTTGCAGGTCTACAACATTGGTCTTTGGTTACTATTTTGACATGGCCAAAAAGCGTATATTAACCCAGGATGAAATTGATAGATACATGAATAATTGGAACGAATTGAGGATGGTCTTGAATATTCTGATGATGATGTTGATTTTTTACCTGATTGTGTGTCATCTAATGAAGATTCGGATAGTGACTGTGAAAATAGTGTTGGCTCACAAAATACAATTCAGAATATAAAAAATCCGATGATGATAATAAATTAGATAGAATATTTCAGTCAGAGAACCTTTTTTAAATTTAATTTTTAAAAATAATAAAACATTATCAAAGAATATTTTATGGAAAAATCGAAACATTTCATTGAAAGAAGAAATAATAAAATTCCATACAGATGCCACGCTCCCAAGAGAAATTATGGATTTGGACACTCCTACCAATTTTTTAAATATTATGTGGATGGACGAGATCATAAGTAACATTTATAAAGAGAGCAAACGATATGCTATTCAAAAGAATCCAAGTGAGCCTTTGACAATATAACAGAGAATGAAATAATCAATATTTGGGTATTTGTATTTATGCATCTGTAGTTCACCTGACAAACTATAGAGCATACTGGTCAGAAGAGCTTGGATTTGATCGAATTAAAGAAACAATGCCTCTTATATTAAAACTATTAGACAGTATTTCCATTTTAATGATAATGATAAGCATCTACCAAGAGATCATCTTAACCATGATAGGCTACATAAAATTAGACCCCTTTATGATGAACTAAATAAAATGTTGCTAAAGTTCCTTTAGAAAGGCATCTATAGATCAATGAGCAAATACTCTCAACTAAAGTGAGGCATTATATAAAGCAATATTTATCAATGAAGTCACATAAATGAAGATTTAAATTTTTCGTACTTTGTGGGATATCAGGTTTTGCTTGTAAATTAGAGTTATATTCAGGCCAAGAAAATAATGAAAAGTATATAGGCAGAATGGTGAATCAGATTTAGGTGCTAATCCAAATGTCGTAATACGATTAGCAAGAAATTAAAGTCGTAATAAAAATTATACACTCTACTTTGATAATTATTATATACTTCAATTCCGCTTTTAGCATCCTTCTCTAAAGAAGGATACATTCTTTAAGAACCATAAATAGGAACAAAATTCCAAATTCTAAAATTTCTACTGAAAATTTTTCCATAAAATGGAATGAAGACATTCAATGGAATTTGTTGGGAATTATAATGATGTAAAATCTCTGTGACAGCATGGGAAGACAATAAAACTGTAATAAGGGCCTCAACATTTGCTGGTGAAAAGCCACTTGGATAAGTAATGAGATATGACAAGAAAACTAAAAATCGTGTAGAAATTATTAGGCCTCATGTCATCGAAAAATATAACAAATATGTGGGAGGTGTTGACTTACTCGATAGCATAATAGCTCGACACAAAATGTTAATGAAAAGCAAGAAATGATATATGAGAAATTTTCTTTTTCATATGTTAAATCTAGTTATCGTAAATGTACAGAAGAGAGTGGAAACTGTGTGTGTGTGTGTGATAATAAATCTGAAAATAAGAAAAATCTAATGAATTTACGAAAATTCAAATCTGAATTTTAATCATGCTTATGCAAAGTGGGGTACAATCAAAATGCTAAAAGAGGAAAATCTAGTAATACTTCAATAGAACAAATATTTCAGACTAAGCGATGCAAAGGGACTGCCCAATCCGTTCCATGTAAGGACATTCGTAGAGATGGTATAAATCATTGGCTAATATGGTCAGAAAAGCGAATACTGTGTAAGTTTCCAAACTGCAAGGGCTACACTCAAAGTGTAAAGTAGGACTTTGTTACAACAAAGTCAATAACTGCTTTAAATTTTTCATTGTATGTAAAGCTAAAACAATTTTGAACAATAAATATGAAAATCCTCATATAATTTTTTTTTTGTCATTTACAGAACTACTGCACAATGTTGCATTTCTGCACAAAAAAAAAAAAAAAAAAAAAAAAAAAAAAAAAAAAAAAACTGAAATTTAATTTAAAACTGTTTAATTTTTTAAAAATATTTTCCCCTTTTATTATTACTTGAGAACTAGCTGGTATAATTTTTTCATAGAAATTTAAAAAATTGAGAAACTAAGGTTTAAATTTCTAATTGAAAATTTTCATAAAAATAAAAATTAAGAAACTCAGTTATAATATTTTTCATCTGAAAAAAAAAATATGTTATTCATAATTAATAATTTAACAAGTAAAATAATTTGCAGCTTTAAAAAAATTATTCAAGCAAATGAATTTTAATAGTTTTGGTGAACTTTAGAATTTAAGTTGATTTTAGATAGTTTATTGAAAAGTTTATGATACCAGATAAGCGAGTAATTACGTTTCTTAAAAGTTTTCTTTAAGTGTTACGTTTCTTTCAACTTGATTTTTTATTATTAAAATTATCTAACTTTTTTCAAAAACAGAAAGGAAAAAAAAGATACATACCTTAAAAGGTTCATATTAAAAGGATTTAAATGTAAGCAAGACTTTTACCAAATTTGCCTATAAACAAATCTATAATTTTTCCCCCTGCTTTCAAAGAATTTACTTTACAAGATCAAAAAACTCACTCAGAATCTTCCATAATATATCTTAGAACACAATACTAAATGGTAAATTCAATACAAAAGTATCACAGTTAGATTGATTTTATTAAATTATTAATTGAATTAAATTTCAAATACTTCTATATGATCAAAGGATAAAAAATTTCGATTAATTATTCTCAGACAAAAACATTCAAATTCGCTTAACAAGATAATTTGCAATATAATTTAATTATAACATATCCCAAAATAATTCCAATAAATATGAAAACTTTCCAATAAATATGAAATTTTATTTAATTATAAGATATCCCAAAATAATTCCAATAAACATGAAAAATTATAATAACGTTTAATTATATTATTGTTTAGAAGATTCATCGCACTTCTTTCCAAAACAGATTTCTTTTTATTTAATATATTTACAGTAGATGGCAGTACGAGTCAGTGTTTGTGTATATCAATTTTCAAAGAACTCTTTAATTTTCTTTTAAACCGATGACGCCATCTACTAACTGTTTACGGAACCAAAAGTGATTCGTGTAAGCATGACATTGTGTTCGAATGGTTAGAAGTCAGGAAAATACTAGCATTTATAAAGATAAAATTAAGTTAATTTAAAAGGAAATAAAAAACAATCTAGGGAATGTGAAAATTAATGAAGACATTAGTCATATAATCAAACGTCAGTTCGGTAAAACACTATATTTTAAACAATTAAATATAAATAAGAGACAAATAAATTAAAATTTCTAAATAAAAACGCTTAAAAAATATTGTTTATTTTATTTTATTTAAAAATTTTTTTATTCAGTGTCTCTGTAGTTTCAAGACTTTTAGATTGGGTGACTTGGGCAGGCTTCTGATGTAAGGCCAGATTTTCAACCTGAAGGTGATTTTCAAACAAAGAATAATATGTGTCAGATGATAGAAATAATGCAATTCATGTAAGTACAATATAATTAAAACGAGCACAAAATTAATTTTGAATAAAGGGGATATAAAATAAAGTTTTTTTACAAAGGTTTGGCAAAAAAATTATTTTGTTTTCTTTTTATATATTCCGTTATGAAAAAGAAATATTGAAAAGGTTAAGGTACTTTAACTTAAAGAAATCACATTATTTGGATATGAAACTTTTGTTGAGAACGTAAATTACTCATATAAATCCACCATGAAGTGTAAAAATGTCACAAATAGCCTAGAAAATTTAAAAATTACTAAAAATACATATATCTTTGATTCTAAAATGCTCGGACGTCATGTTTGGCAAGCTTTATTATAATGACTGCAGATGGCGCTACGTGTATGCAATCTACGTACAAAACTTTTAAAATATTACTTTAGAAGAAAATTGAGCATAAACTGCTTAAATACACATTAAATAATACTTTATTTTACGAAAAAGAATATTTTGCTACATGAATAATGATTTTAATCACTTCAGAAACACTAATTCTGCCTTTTTTATTTGAAAGGGGAGGGGTAAGAGAATTAAAGTAACCCTAGACTACATCATGAGATCATGTCATTGTTAGGGAGGGGACCCTCTTCATTGGAATGAAAGAAGGAAGTTCTGACAATTTGTTTCCAAATGAAACGGTCAAGTGACTTGAGATAAGGTTGACGAGGGTGGGGGGAAACACATGAACAGGATAGTTGTTCATTTCAGGGGGAGGCGATTGGAATCTATTTTGGGACTGAAAGTATTGTGGGTGTATACTTTCTTACTTTATTACTTAGCGTTACAAAACGTCTTTTTCTGCCATCCTGAGATGCTTCAAAAACGCACCACACGTTTTTTCCCTTAAGACCGGGGACTACCAAAAATGCACCAAACGTGTTTTTTCCTCCTCAAGTAACAGCTTCGAAAGCGTTAGAGGCGTCTTTTTCCAAAATCCTTTCCCACTTTAAAAGTTTAACACAGGGGTGGCCAACCCGCGGCACGCGTGCCACATTGTGGCACGCGGGGTCGTAACTGTGGCACGCGAAGGCTTTTTAAAAAATTACAAAAATATCATGAAAATATTACTGAATTAATTGAATTACAATAAAAAAATTGTCATGAAGAGAATATGTAAGAAACAGAAATTTTCAACGTGAGATTTTAAGGGCGCTATATATAAGCAAGATTTTTTTTCCTTCAGAAAAACGCCAAAAATGTGATCATGCTCCAAAACTTATAATTCTACTGCTTTGTAACATTCCGAGAAAAGTGTTGAGTAACGTGAGACTAAAAACAAATAAATTCTCTCTCTCTCGGATGGTCGAAACTGCCCAAAAAGTCACCCTCTCTCGGGGGCGGTTAATTTTTAATATCTCAGATTTCCATTCAAATTTCAGCTTCCCCATGCAGGGCTGAAGTTTATAGCTATTGGCTGTCAGCGTGATGTCAGATAAAAAAGTTTTTTCCGGAGATGTTGGCTATTTACGATTTCTGTAATGTCAAGAAGTAATTCTGCAATATATTAGGAGCGCAGTTGTTAATACGGTAGAAGTAATTCTATCTGACAAAGTAGCCGCTTTGTAAGGCAGAGGGAGTGTGAACTTGCATCCATGACTAATCAGAATGCTGGATTCAGAGCTTAGAAAATTTGTAGCGTAACATTGGCAAATTGTTTCTAGCTCTCAGACACAGTTGATTTTAAACTCTGTTTAGCAAGACGTTAAACTTTTTTCCTTTTCTAAAACTGTTTTTAGATTTTTGCGATGAGCGTAGTTATTTAATTTTTTTTATTTTCAATATGTTTTTGAATAAACCTTCGACATCGAAAAGAAATTGTGAAGAGGAATTTGCAACACAGGATTTTAAAATTGTCTGGGAAGAACAATACTTGTTTACACATCAAAATGCTTCCAAGCCTGTTTGTTTGATATGTGGAATTTGTATAGCAATTCCAAATAAATTTAACTTGGACCGTCATTTCAAACAACTGCATAGGGATTTGAACAGCAAATATCCTGTTGGATCAAATTTGCGAACGGAATTCCTCAATAAAAAAAGAAATCTTTAGCCGGCCAACAATCTTTGCTCCAGAAGAGAAGTGACGAAATGGAAACCATGGTGAAGGCTTCTTATGAGCTTTCTTTGTTGTTAGCCCGCAAGAAAAAACCATATTCTGACGGAGAAGAGATAATAAAAAGCAGCCTTTTAATTTTCGCCCAAAATGTCGGTGATCTTAATGTCAAAAATATGGTTGATAAAATAACTTTGTCCAGAAATACCGTCATGCGTCGTATAGATGACATGGGCCAGGATGTTGGAACACAAATTGTCTCTGGACTTCAAAATTGCAAATATTTTTCATTATCTTTGAATGAAAGCTGTGATATCACTGACAAGGGACAGTTAAGCATCTTTGTGCGTTACACGAACGAAAATTTTGATACTGTGGAAGAACTTCTTGATTTACGCCAACTAGTTTTAACTAGAGGTGAAGACATTTTTAAGGAACTTAAAAATGTAATTGAAATTAACAAAGTAGAATGGACAAAATTAGACAGTGTTTGCACAGATGGAGCCCCTTGCATCGTTGGCAGAATAAAAGGCTTTGTTGCATTGCTTGAAAAATATTTGGGAAGAAAAGTTTTCAAGTATCATTGTATTATTCATCCAGAAGCTCTTTGTGCCAAGACTTAAACTTGTCTTTCGTTGTTGACCCCGTGATACGCTGTATAAACAAAATACGAGCTCGTGCTCTGAATCGACAAAGATTTCGTACGCTTTTCCCCGAAGAAACGGAAGAAAATGGAAAGTTACTCATTCAGTGTAGTGTGCGCTGGCTTTCCAAAGGAAGTTCACTTGTGAGATTTTGGAGTTTGAGGGAATGTGTTTTAGAATATATGTAAGAAAACGATGAACTACCTAGTGAATGCTCGCTCTTCAGGAGTGAAAATTGGCTGTGAGATTTAGTTTTTATTACCGATATAATGGAACATTTAAACACTTTAAATTTAAGATTACAGAGAAAAAATTGTATTTTTCCTACCTAGTTGGTCATATATCTTTTTTATGAACAAACTTTTTCTTTTTTGTCTGGATTTTGGAGAGAAAAAATTAACTCATTTCCCATTCATGCAGGAATTATCTGCCAAAGTTAGTAATGTTCCGAACTATGATAGATTTAAAAATGTATTATCCATTTTGCAGGATTCTTTCAGTGCCAGGTTTGAGGATTTTAAAGATGGTAAAAAAATACTTAACTTTTCACTAATCCTTTTTCGATTTCTCTTCTAGACATTAATTCTTACCCATCTCAGGTACAAATTGAAATTATTAACCTACAGCACCATATTATTCTGCCACAATCTGATAAGAAAATCCTTTATCCTTTTTATCCTTTATTTGCTTGTTACTGTGATTAAACAAATTGGATGGTTTCTGTTCGCCGTGATGTAGATCCCACGTTCATCACACAATATTCTTCCAAGGCAACAGCTATGAATGAGAAATCTCCCCTTTCCAACAACACAGAAACCGAAAAAGCAATAAAATCAACCCCCATAAAACTGTGGTGCATTTTCGAAGCAGTTCACAAGAGTAAACAGGAACCGTTTCACTACCGCCAGCTTTGAAAAAGTAGACCGCTTTTGGGATAAGTTTCAATTAGAGACTCAACCACTCAGAGGGTTAATGATAATTCCATGCAAAAAAATTCTAATTTGTTGCAAAATGTTTGTAAAATTTAAATTTTTGAACTTTTTAAAACATTTTTTAAATTCCTAAGGCTTTTTTAAATATATCTCTTTTCTTTCAAATTTTTTTCCCAAGTATCTTACTGTATACTACATAAAAATATGCAAGGGTTTTTTCTGCTGCTACTCTTTAATTTTATATGAATTTTTTTATAGTTAAACTTCCAAAAATTCCCCAAAAAACATTAATTTTGATTTTGAAAATTTTTAGAAAAAGTACTAAAAGTACTTTAAAAGTACTAAAGTTAGAGCTAATTCCATGCACAGTTTTACAAAACATACATTTCAGAACATGTATAAAAATATCAAACCCATACTTCAACTATCAAAAAAGCCTTAGGAGCCGTGTAGTCTAGATAGTATATGTACAAAAATTCAACATGGAGAAATATTAGTTTGAAGTTTTCATTCCATGAATAGCATGATATAATATTCATCGAATAGTTTGAAACTTTTTTGAAATGTTAATTAGCTTATTTAAAACTGCTTACCATAAGAAATCGCACAAATGCAGAACAATTAAACAGTATACTGCCATAATGAATGTATGGATGAAAACGAATGAAAGATCAATATTTCATAAAACTTTATCTTAATAATTATAAAAAAAATACCCACACTTCAGAGCTAATTCCATGCTCAGAGCTAACGCACAACATGTAGAAAAGATGTTTATGTCTTTATTTTTTATTTCCATGATTCTAAAAGCCTTCGCATGTTAAATATTGTGCACGAATGAAAGCAAAATCAAATAAAAATTTATAGGTAAAATGTATCAAAATCTAAGAACTGCATAAGTGCATTGTTTAAGTAGATATCTTAAAATATTTTAATAACAAAAGTGTTGAATTTCACATACATGTGAAATATGTATAACACCAAAAACAAATATATAAAAATGGGAGAGTTTTTGTATTCTTGCGAATTAGATTTTTAATTATTTGAGTTATCAAAATGAAGTTTAATGTTTGTGCTTTGAGAGAATCCGTTTTGAAGTATTAATTTCATACATAATAACATCACATAAAAAGCACGCACAACTTTTAAATCTTGACCAAATCCATTTGCTCTTCAATAAACAATACACGAACAAGAATTTTTGCAAGAAATGCACAATTCTTTCTTGAAATGATTTGATACTGTATATATAATGTCAGTCTCACTTACGCGCAGTAGAAAAATAATTTATTTATTTATTATCAGGCTCTTTTCTAGCAGATAATCTGAAATGTGGGCGTGGTAGTTGCAGTCCGGCATCAAATATTGCTCCATAACTTGATAAAAAACGCAGGTAGAGCTTTGAAATTTTACGGCATGTTTATAAAGATTTGAGGTATCCAATAAGCCAATAAAAAATTTTCGACAGTTTAATGCTTTTTAGGGTACCATATCTTCTTAAAGGAACAGCAGCATTAAGGGTCTTCCTGGCAGCGGCAGCCCTACTGTAAGTGAAGCAACTGTTGAGCACTCTCGGTAGATGTTTCAACTGAATCCTACTAAATCAACTTGAGAAGCATCACCTGAACTTCAAACATAGCAAATAAATTTGGTAAGAATTCTTCATAAAAAAGGAGCTTAGATTGCATGCTTATAAAGTGCAAGATATGTTAAAGAACACTGGGTGGGAACTGGAATACCACTTAAGACATTCTCGGAGCTACCTATTTACTGAGTATATGGTCATAAAGAAATTCATAATAGTGTTTACAATATATCCGAACAAACATATATGGCTAATTATACTAGTTTGAGCACAATAAATATTTTTTACCAAGGCAAAACATTTGGTTCCCACTATGCATTTTTAACAATGTGTATAATAAACGCAATAACAAAAAGTTTCATAAACAAAAGTACGTAAAATAATTTTCTTAAATATTTTTTTTTTATGTACCATGTTTTTATAACCATTTTCAGGTACTGTCATCCACTGCTGAGCAATAGTCTAGATTTCAAGTCTCTAGCTCATCGGGAAGTTAGTTTAAAATCAATCAAAAAATTCCACCCGGACAGACATACAAGAAAGCGAGTTAATAAAAAAAACATGGTGCCACGGAATTGAATACGTAGACGCAACTCGACTCGTGCTATCGACAAGCTTTCTTTGTTCGTGTAAATTCATGTAAGTTCCGGAGTTACGCGGCCCTCCTCTTCAGGGCCCGGGTTTAGAACTAATTTTTCACATTTTCATGAATTGCCATCCACTTTTGAGCTCTGGTCCAAATTTCAAGTCTCTAGCCCATCGGGAAGTTAGTTTAAAATCAATTACAAAATTCCACCCGGACAGATAAGAAAGCGAGTTAATAAGAACATGGTAAAATAGGCACAAATGTTTTAAATTAAAGTTCTAAAGTTTAGGACAGAGTGAATACTCCCTCCAACTTCTACAAATTAAAGGGTAACAATTAATTTCAAAAATAGAAAAATAAGATTTTAAGATGAGTAAGTGTTTTCAATATTATAAGCATGTTCTGTAATAAATCGATTCCGAGAATCGAGATACAGTTTTTACATTATTTGTTTATTCTAATATGCAATGCATTTTTCAATATAAAATTGTGAAAAAGGAGTAAAACTTATTGGTTTTACTCCTTATTTATACTTCAATATTTCAACAATGAATTTACTACAATTTTTATGAATTTTTTCCAATAAACTCTTTTTTTCAGTAAATAATTGGCTCAGAAATTATTTAATGGTAACTTCAGTGCCATTAATAATTCCTTCATAGAGGAACTGATTGTGAAAACGATTACCATGATGCATTTTCAGATTACCTTCAGTGGTATCCGTTTACATTTTCCGCTACCTACAATTGACTAAGTTTACGTTTATTACATAATTTAAACTCTTTGTTGATATTAAAGTAAAATAATCTCAGTCAGTAAAAAAAAAAAAAAAAAAATTCTCTCGATGTTATGTAAAATATTAATTTCAGCTGATTTTTCTGAATAGAAATACGAGAGATTACTGAATATTTGATTTGACGCGTAAGCTTTATTCAGATCACAGACATTTAAAAGATTTTTAAAAAATTTTTATCACTATGATCAACCTATCAGCATATCATTTGTCTTGAATTTTGACCCTGAAGATGCGAACGATTTATTTTTGGTTAGCTTGGGTATTTTTGAGTTTATCTCTTATTTTGTTTCATACCACAGAAATATAATAATTTCAGAATAACAACTATAAAAAAACCATTAACCTTCTTCCTAAGGAGTGTTATTATAATATCTGTTTGAAAATGTACAAGTGATTTTTCTGTCTAATTATGTTTGGTAAAAAGTTATAAGAATAACTAAATAAATAAATTAACTTTTTTCATACTCTAATACGGGGTGGGGGTGGACTTTACCAGTGTGCGAACTACTTCTGATGATTTTAAAGTGTTGCGGTCGACTCAGTGACATGTCTCGCATTCTGTGTTAAATTGTATGTTTTTTAACACCCTTTTATAAGCTTTACTTGTATGTAACGGAATCTTTGAACTCAATTTTTACCCCTTTTAAAAAGTCAGATTAATTCGAAATTTTGCTCGCTTGTCCAGGACCGATGGACCGTAGTTACAATAACTAAACGAGTCTTATAGTAGTCGCATATGATGTGTAACATCTGACATGTTATCGTGGTAAACACGCAATAGTAACTTAAATCCTGAAAAAAAATGAAACGGGTAGGATTGGAAATAATTTTCTATCTAATAATTATATCTTTAATGAAAATTTTATTCATTAACACAAGAGGTAATGCAATTTTTTTTTATCAATAATAATCATTTTTGTTCAATTTGGGGAAGAGTGGGGACAATAGGCTTATAACTAAAATATGACACATATACTTGTGATTTTGAAATATTTAAAAACCGTTGGAAAACAGCGTCAATAACGATACCACTGTTAGTTGTCGAAACATTTCGATTTGTGTTCATTTCGAGCTTGAGTTCATCATTCAATAAAGCTATGAACGGCTCAGCTTCTGGCAAAATGAACTTAACGTTAAAATCACCACTCAAAATCATGGGAAGCGAGTGATATTTTTTTTTAAAGAACAGAACCGCCTTTGGTAAAAGTATAAAATGCAGGAAGTCTTTAATATTTTGAACCGTTTGATTAGGGAAATGTATACGAAAACCGAAATCACTGTCCTCAGATTTCATACACAAATGAAACCGAGTTTTTGAATTCGAAACTTTTGAAGTGCTAAATTTAACAATATAAAAAAGCTGGCAGCTTGATAGCTACTAGAGTTGGACCCCGATACGAGGGTAGCGAAGAGCGCTGATTGGTCAATTCAAATAATGCGCGCTTCCCCGACTTCCTGTTACAGATTTCCGTCCCTTTACACGAAATCATTCCTACTAATATCCAGCAACCGAGAAGAAAGATGTTACGCATCAATAGTTTTATTACTTTGTTCCATTGTCCTGATCAGGATCATCAGGATTGACGATTTCCCATTTTCAGATTACATCGCTCATCTGGAGACTAATTTCAGATTTAGCAACAAAAAGATTAAGTTACAAATGTGTTCGATTATCTGTAAAAGGATGTTTTATAGTTTTTTAAACTATAATTTATTTTCTTAACACTTGTTTTTGACATTGTACTCCTCTTTTAACATATGGCAGATTACTACTGGATTGTGGAGAGTGGGCGTATTCATTGTCGCGAGCAGAGAACATATGTGAACCAATGAATTCGAAACCAACGTATGTACTACGCTGCCTAGTCCCGAGTCATCGTGGGACATGACACCAACATGAGAACCAAATACCGTGGAAGAGCGGGATATGGGGAAATGTCTCAATAGCCAGCCCCGAGCTATCGCGGGATGAGCTGATTGTTAAAATATATTCTCACCTTCCACCGGAGTGTTAGAAAAAATTCGTTTGTTTCGACTGGCATCATCGGGGTGGTTTTTTCCCTCTACAACGGCAGTGAACGTGTTAAGCCTCATCGTGTGTTTCCACTGAAGGTACAAGTGCTATCTACACATTTATCGAATCATTTGCTTAAGGTATCCGACTACCTTAAAAATGTAAATTTTGACAAAAATTGACAATTTTTTTTGGATTTATTTTATAGGCCATCTTATTAGCTTTATAAAAATACAAAGTTTATTATTTTCCATTCACTAGAACAAAAACTACAAGTGTTTCAGCAAAAGCAGATGCCATTACCTTAAGCAAAATGCCGTACTTTAAAGCGCGTTTTACTCGAAGTGTGTGTTTTTTTTAATGCTCAAATGGGGACAGCGGTTACTAAAAAAGTTTTGAAATAATGAACTGTGCGAAATTTTTTGAGTACGTTCTGTATAATAGTAGAAGTGTTTTAACCCTCAGATGTATCAATCACTGTTTTATTTCAAAATTTGCAGTCCCTTACGTGAATGTAGTCACTGTTATTTTAAGCAGTCTTATAATAATTAAGATAAATTGCTCTAGTTTTTGTAAAAATTAAAATATCTCTTATACTGAAGGTCATTTCAAAAATAAACATAGCAACCCATCAGAATTGAAAAATTGAAAATTTGTTCATAAACTTTTGGTACAGAATGGGCCGCGTTTAAGCTATTTTTTGTCAATTTTTACCCATTTTTTCCATTTTAGAAATAATAATTTCTTTTTCTCTTCTTAAGTTTAGCATATTTTTCTTAAAATGTACTAAACAAATCTAAAAGCCACAAAAAAATCCCCATATCTCTATTTTCTTTAAAAAAAAAGTTGTCGCAAGTATTCGGATACCTTAAGTCACTTAGATTGTAAAAAGCTGATTTCCCAATCTAACTGGCTGAGGTGTTTTATGTGTGGGAATATGTATTTTTTTTTTCATTATTCGCGTCTTAGGTCTTAGTAAAGACTGCCACCCTACAAAGTCTTGGTGGTCGACCGATCGATCGCGATCGAGTTAATGTCCATCCCTGCTCTAATACAATTTTCATTTCCCAATTTACTGTCTGATATTTCTAATCAAGAGCCCTCAGTTAAAAATTCAATTAAAGATTAAAATTTCCATTTATAATTGCAATGGTTAGAAACGCATAAAAAGTGTTTTTATGTAGTATGTATGATGCATAAATATTGTTTTATGGTGCTGACGTTTTTAAAATTTAATATACTGGTTTGGTTGGATGATTGGTTTCAATGCTTATAATTCCAGTAATTATTTTTATTCAAATAATTTTTAAAGAAATAAATGCATTATTTGCAACAGAAGTTCAAACGAAATTCTATAATGGATTAAATAGTTTACTTATTTTCACTGAAGAACTTTGGGAAGCATTTTCAATATGAATGTCTAACAGGAGAATTAAGATTTTTTTAAAAGTTAAAGCTTATATAAACAAAATTATGTGTCGATAATAATTCAAACAATTACAACAAAGTGATGACAAAAATTTATTAAAGCATAAAATTTAAAGACAACTGTTTGACTTAATGAATAAGCTTTCTATTAAAGTATAGTAACAAAAATAAACTCTTTGGCTGCATATTTTTATATGAGGAGCTCATTTTATAAATATATATACATTAAAAAAATATTCCTTTAAGTATTCTTTTTGCTATTCATGTTTAGATTTTTAACTATAGGAAAACAAAATGTAAAAAAGGAATGGCATGTACATGAGTGGAATGTAGAAAAATATGAATTCTAGCGTTGATAGGTGTAGAAGTTTGCCTGCTCATATGTCGTCCTCGTCACTTAACCTCTTTTCAAAGTTCTATACGTGTAGCTGAACAGTGGGACGTTAATATTCACTCACTCACTCACTCAAAGTTCTATAGCTCTCATTTAGCTTCTTAGCTTCTCATGACGTTAATAATCAAATAGAAGTGGGGAATTTTATAAAGAAATAAAACACGTACAAAGAAAATCGTTTAACGCGAAAACGTTTATGACGAAATATCCGTTAACACGAAATAATACAACGGTTTCGCCAAACTACTATTTATTTTCATGCATTTTTTCTCTTTTCACAAATGAAAAATGCTTAACGCGAAAATATTTACCTTCTAATAATAAACAAAATATAGAAACCACCAGCCGTGCTGACACTAAACGAAATGT
>BMAO01030234.1:0-12390 GCA_019973975.1 Trichonephila clavata
AAAAATTTCTAACTCCTATTCCAACCAAACTCAATTTTCTTATGTAAAATCCGACGCTGATCACGAATACATGTAGCGCTTTTCAAAATTTCAATTAGATCAAAAGTTATTGCAATAAAAATTTCACATTTTTTGGATATTTGGCAGGGGAGACGTCATGAACAGGGAAAAAATTTCTAACTCCTATTCCAACCAAACTCAATTTTCTTATTAAAATCGACGCTGATCACGAATACATGTAGCGCTTTTCAAAATTTCAATTGATCAAAAGTTATTGCAATAAAAAATTTCACATTTTTTGGATATTTGGCAGGGAGACGTCATGAACAGGGAAAAATTTCTAACTCCTATTCCAACCAAACTCAATTTTCTTATGTAAAATCCGACGCTGATCACGAATACATGTAGCGCTTTTCAAAATTTCAATTAGATCAAAAGTTATTGCAATAAAAAAATTTCACATTTTTTGGATATTTGGCAGGGGAGACGTCATGAACAGGGAAAAAATTTCTAACTCCTATTCAACCAAACTCAATTTTCTTATTAAAATCGACGCTGATCACGAATACATGTAGCGCTTTTCAAAATTTCAATTAGATCAAAAGTTATTGCAATAAAAATTTCACATTTTTGGATATTTGGCAGGGAGACGTCATGAACAGGGAAAAATTTCTAACTCCTATTCCAACCAAACTCAATTTTCTTATGTAAAATCCGACGCTGATCACGAATACATGTAGCGCTTTTCAAAATTTCAATTAGATCAAAAGTTATTGCAATAAAAAATTTCACATTTTTGGATATTTGGCAGGGGAGACGTCATGAACAGGGAAAAAATTTCTAACTCCTATTCAACCAAACTCAATTTTCTTATTAAAATCCGACGCTGATCACGAATACATGTAGCGCTTTTCAAAATTTCAATTAGATCAAAAGTTATTGCAATAAAAAATTTCACATTTTTGGATATTTGGCAGGGGAGACGTCATGAACAGGGAAAAAATTTCTAACTCCTATTCCAACCAAACTCAATTTTCTTATTAAAATCCGACGCTGATCACGAATACATGTAGCGCTTTTCAAAATTTCAATTAGATCAAAAGTTATTGCAATAAAAAATTTCACATTTTTTGGATATTTGGCAGGGAGACGTCATGAACAGGGAAAAAATTTCTAACTCCTATTCAACCAAACTCAATTTTCTTATTTAAAATCCGACGCTGATCACGAATACATGTAGCGCTTTTCAAAATTTCAATTAGATCAAAAGTTATTGCAATAAAAAATTTCACATTTTTTGGATATTTGGCAGGGAGACGTCATGAACAGGGAAAAAATTTCTAACTCCTATTCAACCAAACTCAATTTTCTTATTAAAATCCGACGCTGATCACGAATACATGTAGCGCTTTTCAAAATTTCAATTAGATCAAAAGTTATTGCAATAAAAAATTTCACATTTTTTGGATATTTGGCAGGGAGACGTCATGAACAGGGAAAAAATTTCTAACTCCTATTCAACCAAACTCAATTTTCTTATGTAAAATCCGACGCTGATCACGAATACATGTAGCGCTTTTCAAAATTTCAATTAGATCAAAAGTTATTGCAATAAAAAATTTCACATTTTTGGATTTATGGCAGGGAGACGTCATGAACAGGGAAAAATTTCTAACTCCTATTCCAACCAAACTCAATTTTCTTATGTAAAATCCGACGCTGATCACGAATACATGTAGCGCTTTTCAAAATTTCAATTAGATCAAAAGTTATTGCAATAAAAAATTTCACATTTTTGGATATTTGGCAGGGAGACGTCATGAACAGGGAAAAAATTTCTAACTCCTATTCCAACCAAACTCAATTTTCTTATTAAAATCCGACGCTGATCACGAATACATGTAGCGCTTTTCAAAATTTCAATTAGATCAAAAGTTATTGCAATAAAAAATTTCACATTTTTTGGATATTTGGCAGGGAGACGTCATGAACAGGGAAAAAATTTCTAACTCCTATTCCAACCAAACTCAATTTTCTTATGTAAAATCCGACGCTGATCACGAATACATGTAGCGCTTTTCAAAATTTCAATTAGATCAAAAGTTATTGCAATAAAAAATTTCACATTTTTGGATATTTGGCAGGGAGACGTCATGAACAGGGAAAAAATTTCTAACTCCTATTCAACCAAACTCAATTTTCTTATTAAAATCCGACGCTGATCACGAATACATGTAGCGCTTTTCAAAATTTCAATTAGATCAAAAGTTATTGCAATAAAAAATTTCACATTTTTTGGATATTTGGCAGGGGAGACGTCATGAACAGGGAAAAATTTCTAACTCCTATTCCAACCAAACTCAATTTTCTTATGTAAAATCCGACGCTGATCACGAATACATGTAGCGCTTTTCAAAATTTCAATTAGATCAAAAGTTATTGCAATAAAAAATTTCACATTTTTTGGATATTTGGCAGGGAGACGTCATGAACAGGGAAAAAATTTCTAACTCCTATTCCAACCAAACTCAATTTTCTTATGTAAAATCCGACGCTGATCACGAATACATGTAGCGCTTTTCAAAATTTCAATTAGATCAAAAGTTATTGCAATAAAAAATTTCACATTTTTTGGATATTTGGCAGGGAGACGTCATGAACAGGGAAAAAATTTCTAACTCCTATTCCAACCAAACTCAATTTTCTTATTAAAATCCGACGCTGATCACGAATACATGTAGCGCTTTTCAAAATTTCAATTAGATCAAAAGTTATTGCAATAAAAAATTTCACATTTTTGGATATTTGGCAGGGGAGACGTCATGAACAGGGAAAAAATTTCTAACTCCTATTCCAACCAAACTCAATTTTCTTATGTAAAATCCGACGCTGATCACGAATACATGTAGCGCTTTTCAAAATTTCAATTAGATCAAAAGTTATTGCAATAAAAAATTTCACATTTTTGGATATTTGGCAGGGAGACGTCATGAACAGGGAAAAAATTTCTAACTCCTATTCAACCAAACTCAATTTTCTTATTAAAATCCGACGCTGATCACGAATACATGTAGCGCTTTTCAAAATTTCAATTAGATCAAAAGTTATTGCAATAAAAATTTCACATTTTTTGGATATTTGGCAGGGAGACGTCATGAACAGGGAAAAAATTTCTAACTCCTATTCCAACCAAACTCAATTTTCTTATGTAAAATCCGACGCTGATCACGAATACATGTAGCGCTTTTCAAAATTTCAATTAGATCAAAAGTTATTGCAATAAAAAATTTCACATTTTTTGGATATTTGGGGGAGACGTCATGAACAGGGAAAAATTTCTAACTCCTATTCCAACCAAACTCAATTTTCTTATGTAAAATCCGACGCTGATCACGAATACATGTAGCGCTTTTCAAAATTTCAATTAGATCAAAAGTTATTGCAATAAAAAATTTCACATTTTTTGGATATTTGGCAGGGAGACGTCATGAACAGGGAAAAAATTTCTAACTCCTATTCCAACCAAACTCAATTTTCTTATGTAAAATCCGACGCTGATCACGAATACATGTAGCGCTTTTCAAAATTTCAATTAGATCAAAAGTTATTGCAATAAAAATTTCACATTTTTGGATATTTGGCAGGGGAGACGTCATGAACAGGGAAAAATTTCTAACTCCTATTCCAACCAAACTCAATTTTCTTATTAAAATCCGACGCTGATCACGAATACATGTAGCGCTTTTCAAAATTTCAATTAGATCAAAAGTTATTGCAATAAAAAATTTCACATTTTTTGGATATTTGGCAGGGAGACGTCATGAACAGGGAAAAAATTTCTAACTCCTATTCCAACCAAACTCAATTTTCTTATGTAAAATCCGACGCTGATCACGAATACATGTAGCGCTTTTCAAAATTTCAATTAGATCAAAAGTTATTGCAATAAAAAATTTCACATTTTTGGATATTTGGCAGGGGAGACGTCATGAACAGGGAAAAATTTCTAACTCCTATTCCAACCAAACTCAATTTTCTTATGTAAAATCCGACGCTGATCACGAATACATGTAGCGCTTTTCAAAATTTCAATTAGATCAAAAGTTATTGCAATAAAAAATTTCACATTTTTGGATATTTGGCAGGGAGACGTCATGAACAGGGAAAAATTTCTAACTCCTATTCCAACCAAACTCAATTTTCTTATGTAAAATCCGACGCTGATCACGAATACATGTAGCGCTTTTCAAAATTTCAATTAGATCAAAAGTTATTGCAATAAAAAATTTCACATTTTTTGGATATTTGGCAGGGAGACGTCATGAACAGGGAAAAAATTTCTAACTCCTATTCCAACCAAACTCAATTTTCTTATGTAAAATCCGACGCTGATCACGAATACATGTAGCGCTTTTCAAAATTTCAATTAGATCAAAAGTTATTGCAATAAAAAATTTCACATTTTTTGGATATTTGGCAGGGGAGACGTCATGAACAGGGAAAAAATTTCTAACTCCTATTCAACCAAACTCAATTTTCTTATGTAAAATCCGACGCTGATCACGAATACATGTAGCGCTTTTCAAAATTTCAATTAGATCAAAAGTTATTGCAATAAAAATTTCACATTTTTTGGATATTTGGCAGGGAGACGTCATGAACAGGGAAAAAATTTCTAACTCCTATTCCAACCAAACTCAATTTTCTTATGTAAAATCCGACGCTGATCACGAATACATGTAGCGCTTTTCAAAATTTCAATTAGATCAAAAGTTATTGCAATAAAAAATTTCACATTTTTTGGATATTTGGCAGGGGAGACGTCATGAACAGGGAAAAAATTTCTAACTCCTATTCCAACCAAACTCAATTTTCTTATGTAAAATCCGACGCTGATCACGAATACATGTAGCGCTTTTCAAAATTTCAATTAGATCAAAAGTTATTGCAATAAAAAATTTCACATTTTTTGGATATTTGGCAGGGAGACGTCATGAACAGGGAAAAAATTTCTAACTCCTATTCCAACCAAACTCAATTTTCTTATGTAAAATCCGACGCTGATCACGAATACATGTAGCGCTTTTCAAAATTTCAATTAGATCAAAAGTTATTGCAATAAAAAATTTCACATTTTTTGGATATTTGGCAGGGAGACGTCATGAACAGGGAAAAATTTCTAACTCCTATTCCAACCAAACTCAATTTTCTTATGTAAAATCCGACGCTGATCACGAATACATGTAGCGCTTTTCAAAATTTCAATTAGATCAAAAGTTATTGCAATAAAAAATTTCACATTTTTTGGATATTTGGCAGGGAGACGTCATGAACAGGGAAAAAATTTCTAACTCCTATTCCAACCAAACTCAATTTTCTTATTAAAATCCGACGCTGATCACGAATACATGTAGCGCTTTTCAAAATTTCAATTAGATCAAAAGTTATTGCAATAAAAAATTTCACATTTTTGGATATTTGGCAGGGGAGACGTCATGAACAGGGAAAAAATTTCTAACTCCTATTCCAACCAAACTCAATTTTCTTATGTAAAATTCGACGCTGATCACGAATACATGTAGCGCTTTTCAAAATTTCAATTAGATCAAAAGTTATTGCAATAAAAAATTTCACATTTTTTGGATATTTGGCAGGGAGACGTCATGAACAGGGAAAAAATTTCTAACTCCTATTCCAACCAAACTCAATTTTCTTATGTAAAATCCGACGCTGATCACGAATACATGTAGCGCTTTTCAAAATTTCAATTAGATCAAAAGTTATTGCAATAAAAAATTTCACATTTTTGGATATTTGGCAGGGAGACGTCATGAACAGGGAAAAATTTCTAACTCCTATTCCAACCAAACTCAATTTTCTTATGTAAAATCCGACGCTGATCACGAATACATGTAGCGCTTTTCAAAATTTCAATTAGATCAAAAGTTATTGCAATAAAAAATTTCACATTTTTTGGATATTTGGCAGGGAGACGTCATGAACAGGGAAAAAATTTCTAACTCCTATTCCAACCAAACTCAATTTTCTTATGTAAAATCCGACGCTGATCACGAATACATGTAGCGCTTTTCAAAATTTCAATTAGATCAAAAGTTATTGCAATAAAAAATTTCACATTTTTTGGATATTTGGCAGGGGAGACGTCATGAACAGGGAAAAAATTTCTAACTCCTATTCCAACCAAACTCAATTTTCTTATGTAAAATCCGACGCTGATCACGAATACATGTAGCGCTTTTCAAAATTTCAATTAGATCAAAAGTTATTGCAATAAAAAATTTCACATTTTTTGGATATTTGGCAGGGAGACGTCATGAACAGGGAAAAAATTTCTAACTCCTATTCCAACCAAACTCAATTTTCTTATGTAAAATCCGACGCTGATCACGAATACATGTAGCGCTTTTCAAAATTTCAATTAGATCAAAAGTTATTGCAATAAAAAATTTCACATTTTTGGATATTTGGCAGGGGAGACGTCATGAACAGGGAAAAAATTTCTAACTCCTATTCCAACCAAACTCAATTTTCTTATGTAAAATCCGACGCTGATCACGAATACATGTAGCGCTTTTCAAAATTTCAATTAGATCAAAAGTTATTGCAATAAAAAATTTCACATTTTTTGGATATTTGGCAGGGAGACGTCATGAACAGGGAAAAAATTTCTAACTCCTATTCCAACCAAACTCAATTTTCTTATGTAAAATCCGACGCTGATCACGAATACATGTAGCGCTTTTCAAAATTTCAATTAGATCAAAAGTTATTGCAATAAAAATTTCACATTTTTTGGATATTTGGCAGGGGAGACGTCATGAACAGGGAAAAATTTCTAACTCCTATTCCAACCAAACTCAATTTTCTTATGTAAAATCCGACGCTGATCACGAATACATGTAGCGCTTTTCAAAATTTCAATTAGATCAAAAGTTATTGCAATAAAAAATTTCACATTTTTTGGATATTTGGCAGGGGAGACGTCATGAACAGGGAAAAAATTTCTAACTCCTATTCCAACCAAACTCAATTTTCTTATTAAAATCCGACGCTGATCACGAATACATGTAGCGCTTTTCAAAATTTCAATTAGATCAAAAGTTATTGCAATAAAAAATTTCACATTTTTTGGATATTTGGCAGGGAGACGTCATGAACAGGGAAAAATTTCTAACTCCTATTCAACCAAACTCAATTTTCTTATGTAAAATCCGACGCTGATCACGAATACATGTAGCGCTTTTCAAAATTTCAATTAGATCAAAAGTTATTGCAATAAAAAATTTCACATTTTTTGGATATTTGGCAGGGGAGACGTCATGAACAGGGAAAAATTTCTAACTCCTATTCAACCAAACTCAATTTTCTTATTAAAATCCGACGCTGATCACGAATACATGTAGCGCTTTTCAAAATTTCAATTAGATCAAAAGTTATTGCAATAAAAAATTTCACATTTTTTGGATATTTGGCAGGGAGACGTCATGAACAGGGAAAAATTTCTAACTCCTATTCCAACCAAACTCAATTTTCTTATGTAAAATCCGACGCTGATCACGAATACATGTAGCGCTTTTCAAAATTTCAATTAGATCAAAAGTTATTGCAATAAAAAATTTCACATTTTTGGATATTTGGCAGGGAGACGTCATGAACAGGGAAAAAATTTCTAACTCCTATTCCAACCAAACTCAATTTTCTTATGTAAAATCCGACGCTGATCACGAATACATGTAGCGCTTTTCAAAATTTCAATTAGATCAAAAGTTATTGCAATAAAAAATTTCACATTTTTGGATATTTGGCAGGGAGACGTCATGAACAGGGAAAAATTTCTAACTCCTATTCCAACCAAACTCAATTTTCTTATGTAAAATCCGACGCTGATCACGAATACATGTAGCGCTTTTCAAAATTTCAATTAGATCAAAAGTTATTGCAATAAAAAATTTCACATTTTTGGATATTTGGCAGGGAGACGTCATGAACAGGGAAAAAATTTCTAACTCCTATTCAACCAAACTCAATTTTCTTATGTAAAATCCGACGCTGATCACGAATACATGTAGCGCTTTTCAAAATTTCAATTAGATCAAAAGTTATTGCAATAAAAAATTTCACATTTTTTGGATATTTGGCAGGGGAGACGTCATGAACAGGGAAAAAATTTCTAACTCCTATTCCAACCAAACTCAATTTTCTTATGTAAAATCCGACGCTGATCACGAATACATGTAGCGCTTTTCAAAATTTCAATTAGATCAAAAGTTATTGCAATAAAAAATTTCACATTTTTGGATATTTGGCAGGGAGACGTCATGAACAGGGAAAAAATTTCTAACTCCTATTCCAACCAAACTCAATTTTCTTATGTAAAATCCGACGCTGATCACGAATACATGTAGCGCTTTTCAAAATTTCAATTAGATCAAAAGTTATTGCAATAAAAAATTTCACATTTTTGGATATTTGGCAGGGGAGACGTCATGAACAGGGAAAAATTTCTAACTCCTATTCCAACCAAACTCAATTTTCTTATGTAAAATCCGACGCTGATCACGAATACATGTAGCGCTTTTCAAAATTTCAATTAGATCAAAAGTTATTGCAATAAAAAATTTCACATTTTTTGGATATTTGGCAGGGAGACGTCATGAACAGGGAAAAAATTTCTAACTCCTATTCAACCAAACTCAATTTTCTTATTAAAATCCGACGCTGATCACGAATACATGTAGCGCTTTTCAAAATTTCAATTAGATCAAAAGTTATTGCAATAAAAAATTTCACATTTTTGGATATTTGGCAGGGAGACGTCATGAACAGGGAAAAAATTTCTAACTCCTATTCCAACCAAACTCAATTTTCTTATGTAAAATCCGACGCTGATCACGAATACATGTAGCGCTTTTCAAAATTTCAATTAGATCAAAAGTTATTGCAATAAAAAATTTCACATTTTTTGGATATTTGGCAGGGAGACGTCATGAACAGGGAAAAAATTTCTAACTCCTATTCAACCAAACTCAATTTTCTTATGTAAAATCCGACGCTGATCACGAATACATGTAGCGCTTTTCAAAATTTCAATTAGATCAAAAGTTATTGCAATAAAAAATTTCACATTTTTTGGATATTTGGCAGGGAGACGTCATGAACAGGGAAAAAATTTCTAACTCCTATTCCAACCAAACTCAATTTTCTTATGTAAAATCCGACGCTGATCACGAATACATGTAGCGCTTTTCAAAATTTCAATTAGATCAAAAGTTATTGCAATAAAAAATTTCACATTTTTTGGATATTTGGCAGGGAGACGTCATGAACAGGGAAAAAATTTCTAACTCCTATTCCAACCAAACTCAATTTTCTTATGTAAAATCCGACGCTGATCACGAATACATGTAGCGCTTTTCAAAATTTCAATTAGATCAAAAGTTATTGCAATAAAAAATTTCACATTTTTGGATATTTGGCAGGGAGACGTCATGAACAGGGAAAAAATTTCTAACTCCTATTCCAACCAAACTCAATTTTCTTATTAAAATCCGACGCTGATCACGAATACATGTAGCGCTTTTCAAAATTTCAATTAGATCAAAAGTTATTGCAATAAAAAATTTCACATTTTTGGATATTTGGCAGGGAGACGTCATGAACAGGGAAAAATTTCTAACTCCTATTCAACCAAACTCAATTTTCTTATTAAAATCCGACGCTGATCACGAATACATGTAGCGCTTTTCAAAATTTCAATTAGATCAAAAGTTATTGCAATAAAAAATTTCACATTTTTTGGATATTTGGCAGGGAGACGTCATGAACAGGGAAAAAATTTCTAACTCCTATTCCAACCAAACTCAATTTTCTTATGTAAAATCCGACGCTGATCACGAATACATGTAGCGCTTTTCAAAATTTCAATTAGATCAAAAGTTATTGCAATAAAAAATTTCACATTTTTTGGATATTTGGCAGGGAGACGTCATGAACAGGGAAAAATTTCTAACTCCTATTCCAACCAAACTCAATTTTCTTATGTAAAATCCGACGCTGATCACGAATACATGTAGCGCTTTTCAAAATTTCAATTAGATCAAAAGTTATTGCAATAAAAAATTTCACATTTTTGGATATTTGGCAGGGAGACGTCATGAACAGGGAAAAAATTTCTAACTCCTATTCAACCAAACTCAATTTTCTTATTAAAATCCGACGCTGATCACGAATACATGTAGCGCTTTTCAAAATTTCAATTAGATCAAAAGTTATTGCAATAAAAAAATTTCACATTTTTTGGATATTTGGCAGGGAGACGTCATGAACAGGGAAAAAATTTCTAACTCCTATTCAACCAAACTCAATTTTCTTATTAAAATCCGACGCTGATCACGAATACATGTAGCGCTTTTCAAAATTTCAATTAGATCAAAAGTTATTGCAATAAAAAATTTCACATTTTTTGGATATTTGGCAGGGGAGACGTCATGAACAGGGAAAAATTTCTAACTCCTATTCCAACCAAACTCAATTTTCTTATGTAAAATCCGACGCTGATCACGAATACATGTAGCGCTTTTCAAAATTTCAATTAGATCAAAAGTTATTGCAATAAAAAATTTCACATTTTTGGATATTTGGCAGGGAGACGTCATGAACAGGGAAAAATTTCTAACTCCTATTCAACCAAACTCAATTTTCTTATGTAAAATCCGACGCTGATCACGAATACATGTAGCGCTTTTCAAAATTTCAATTAGATCAAAAGTTATTGCAATAAAAAATTTCACATTTTTGGATATTTGGCAGGGAGACGTCATGAACAGGGAAAAATTTCTAACTCCTATTCCAACCAAACTCAATTTTCTTATGTAAAATCCGACGCTGATCACGAATACATGTAGCGCTTTTCAAAATTTCAATTAGATCAAAAGTTATTGCAATAAAAAATTTCACATTTTTGGATATTTGGCAGGGAGACGTCATGAACAGGGAAAAATTTCTAACTCCTATTCCAACCAAACTCAATTTTCTTATGTAAAATCCGACGCTGATCACGAATACATGTAGCGCTTTTCAAAATTTCAATTAGATCAAAAGTTATTGCAATAAAAAATTTCACATTTTTTGGATATTTGGCAGGGGAGACGTCATGAACAGGGAAAAATTTCTAACTCCTATTCCAACCAAACTCAATTTTCTTATGTAAAATCCGACGCTGATCACGAATACATGTAGCGCTTTTCAAAATTTCAATTAGATCAAAAGTTATTGCAATAAAAAATTTCACATTTTTGGATATTTGGCAGGGAGACGTCATGAACAGGGAAAAATTTCTAACTCCTATTCCAACCAAACTCAATTTTCTTATTAAAATCCGACGCTGATCACGAATACATGTAGCGCTTTTCAAAATTTCAATTAGATCAAAAGTTATTGCAATAAAAAATTTCACATTTTTTGGATATTTGGCAGGGAGACGTCATGAACAGGGAAAAATTTCTAACTCCTATTCCAACCAAACTCAATTTTCTTATGTAAAATCCGACGCTGATCACGAATACATGTAGCGCTTTTCAAAATTTCAATTAGATCAAAAGTTATTGCAATAAAAAATTTCACATTTTTGGATATTTGGCAGGGAGACGTCATGAACAGGGAAAAATTTCTAACTCCTATTCAACCAAACTCAATTTTCTTATTAAAATCCGACGCTGATCACGAATACATGTAGCGCTTTTCAAAATTTCAATTAGATCAAAAGTTATTGCAATAAAAAATTTCACATTTTTTGGATATTTGGCAGGGAGACGTCATGAACAGGGAAAAATTTCTAACTCCTATTCCAACCAAACTCAATTTTCTGTAAAATCCGACGCTGATCACGAATACATGTAGCGCTTTTCAAAATTTCAATTAGATCAAAAGTTATTGCAATAAAAAAATTTCACATTTTTTGGATATTTGGCAGGGGAGACGTCATGAACAGGGAAAAATTTCTAACTCCTATTCAACCAAACTCAATTTTCTTATTAAAATCGACGCTGATCACGAATACATGTAGCGCTTTTCAAAATTTCAATTAGATCAAAAGTTATTGCAATAAAAATTTCACATTTTTGGATATTTGGCAGGGGAGACGTCATGAACAGGGAAAAATTTCTAACTCCTATTCCAACCAAACTCAATTTTCTTATTAAAATCCGACGCTGATCACGAATACATGTAGCGCTTTTCAAAATTTCAATTAGATCAAAAGTTATTGCAATAAAAAAATTTCACATTTTTGGATATTTGGCAGGGAGACGTCATGAACAGGGAAAAATTTCTAACTCCTATTCCAACCAAACTCAATTTTCTTATGTAAAA
>BMAO01030235.1:0-119540 GCA_019973975.1 Trichonephila clavata
AAAATAGAACATAACAGGAATAAATAAATAAAAAATAATAAAAATAAGATCAAATCTAATGAAATACAAATAAGAACCTAGCGAGTCAAAATGCAATTTCGGACTTAGGACCGAATAAGTGGGTTAAACTAGTTTGAAGGCACCAACCTTCCCCCTTTGCAACTCGGTAGGAAAGACCAAAATAAAATAAATAGAAATTTAAAGTACAAAAATTCTAAGTATAAAAATTCTAAGTATAAAAAATTCAAAGTATAAAAAATCCAAAGTATAAAAAATCTCATAGAAATATGAAAGAACAACCGACTACTATTAAGCAAAAAATTCTCCCAAAATGTTTAAGCAGAAAATTTCAAAAGAATTACCCAGTAAAAGGATTCTTCCAAAAGATTTTAAAACTTCTGCTCACAGAGCTTATTCCAGGAGATCAACACTCTTGAAACCGATGGAAAGCTTTTATATGTTGTGATAAAATTCTAAATTGCACTTAAACGTATCCTTTATACCAGCTTGTAAGGAAGACACAAGAAAGATTACATTCAAATTTGGTAGGCTATAACTTGGTTGGTTGTCACAATGTAGAAAATTGGTTGGTTGTCAAAATGTAGAAATTTGGTTTGGTTGCTAAAAATGTAGAAATTTTTCATATTATAGTATTTTTAAGAAGGGTGTTTAAAAAATAAACTGTGTGAAGAGTGTTAAAACAGAATCTTCACAGCAAAACCACTAAAATGCTGACTTTGAAATTCTATTGTTGTATGGTGGTTTTGAAATCAGAAATAGCAAGACGATCAATGTATCTGTGATGTTCTTAAGAAGTTAAAAGGATAGTCATGATCTAAGCAGCATCTGAAGAATTTCTTGATATTATTAAATTTATCTATTTTGTTGGTAGTTAAGTTATCATTCCTAAGTAAAAAATTCAAACAATATTTCTGTAAATTGATATATGCAAATTGCTGTTCCATACAGGAATTTTAATTACATGGAAACTAAAAGAATCTCTTTTGTCATAAATATTACAGACTACTCTATTGTCAATAAGATGCAAGTCTAAATCTAGGAATTCAACCATATTAGAGTTAAAATTAGTTTTAAGAAGGTTGAGATTGTCAGGGTAGAACATAATATTTGGTTTGAATTCACTATTTTTTACCAAAAATTATTATATCATCTATATAACGGTAAAGTAAGAAAGATTCATCAAAAATATGATCAATTTCAAAAAAATGTAAATATAGGTTAGCTAAACTATTACTGGCAGGACCACCCTGAGGTAATCCTCTGATGTGTTTAAAAAGATTTTGATCAAATGCTATGGAATTTTCTTGTAAAACAAGATTAACCAGGATATCAAATTTTTCCTTTTTCATTGAATTATGCAATTTATATTTATCATAAATTAAATGTATAACTCTAATCATATCATCTATATCAATAGAATTAAAAAGGTCCTCGAAGTCAAAGCCGTGCATGGAAAAAACTGTCATATCCTTCGTGACTCTAACAATCTCTAAGCTATTTTTAATTATTGCTGTGTGTTGAAAGCTATCAATAGTATTTTGAAGAAGGGATTGTAAAATCTTCCCAGACTTCGTTATATATGTATTATACCCATTAGTAATACTACGGAATTTTATTCGATTTTTGTGGAATTTTGGTGTTAAAAAAATTCGTGGGTATTTAATAGTTTTGAGATGAATATTTAATCTTTTGTTTAAAGCCAAAAGACGATTATCATCTTCTCTATTGCTGTGAATCGACTTTTGAAATGCATTATTCTTTAAAATATGATCACTTAATAATTCACTATAAAGATATTTACATATTATTGCATAATTAGCAGAGATTTTATCAACATAAGTTATCACGAAATCCTTTTGAATATTATCTATCGATACTTTAAGGTCTTTATACATAATTTCATTTTCAACGTTGAAATCCAATTTACCAATTTCTATTGCAATAAGAGATCTAAATTGATTGAATGCATCTTCGGCATTCCGTATTTAATAGCCATTTTAAGGTAGAAAGTATCCCAATCTCTTGTGATTTGTTTTACAACGTTGGATTTATTTTTTGTGATCATAAGTCTAAAGCCAGTACCTTTTTCCATAAAATTTCTCAATAAATCATCTTTTACAATGCCAAGGTCTCCAGTGACAACGTGCTGATGATATTCATCGATATAATCACAATACAAATAGCATTTACACTGCTCCGGACAAAGGAGCTCCGAAACTTGATTATAATTGAAAATAAATCTACCAAGTTTCTTGTTATATTTGAAAGCCTTCTTAATAATAATATTTTTAATAGGAAAAAAGGATTGATATTTCTGAAATATACCTGAAAAAGTAATTTTGTTAAAGGATTTATTCATAAATAACATGGTAAAATATTCTGTAGTGTAATTTTTTACTGCATCTAATTTGATATTCATTTTTTGTACTAGATAATTATTAAGATCTCTAATCATATGCATACCATGGGAATCCAAAAACTTACATCTGCTTTAAAATATCTGTCATAATTTTAATTTCTGTTTTATTCATTCCAAACATAAAAGATTTAATTAAGCCTGCATTAAAGTTATCATCAAATTTATTAGCTAACTCCAACATAGACCTCTTGAGAGTAGTGCTGTTTCTTGTAACTCTCTTTCCACGCTTAGATCTTGAAATTCTTGAGATTCCAACTTTAATGTTGTTACCAAAAGATTTATCGAATTTCGGAATATATAATGACTCTTCAGATTTTTGTTTAAATGATGGCAAAAATTTTCTGTTGTTCCAGATAATATTCAGACCATAAGGATAAAATGTTCTAAATGCACCTATACAAAAGTTTTAAAACCACAATCTCTGTTTGGTATTTGGCACTATTTTAAGTATGTGTACAGCTATGTTATTAAATCCATGTTTGTTAAAGTACCCGATCTCAACCTTACTCTGATTTTTGTTACACTCAAATCTCTTAGAATCAGATCTATGCTGATTTAGTTGTATATATATATATACAACTAATTTATACATATTTATAGTTAACTCTTTTAAGATAACTATACGCATTTAAGTATTTTTTGCAATTTTTACATCATTTGTATAAAAAAAAAAATCTTTTATAGATCAAGATTTTTTTCATCAATTTTTATCTTTATTTTATGTGTATTTGTAAATTTAATCATTGCAAAGCTATTTCTCTTTTTACTTTAGCTATTTTTTAAACTTTTAAATGTTATTTTTTTAAAAGGACAATTTGAAAGCGTTTTAATGTCATCCAAAATGTTCTGATTGGCGATGACGTTTTGAAAGAAATAAGTGCCCCCAACCTACCAAACTACAACTACAACACCATTCGTATCTATTCAAAAATGTTTTATTACTAAGTAATACAAAAACACAATATTTATGGACATTATAAGTAAAAAAAAATATTTATTAAAGCAACACAATACTTATTGACGTTATAAGCAAAAAACGCTTAAATGAACTAATTCCAAGAAGGATTTTAAAGCAATTAATTTCACCTAAAAAAAGCACAAATTGCTTCACTTGCAGTACAAACACATATATCTTAATCACAGTCATTTTATTTCAGAAGTGCAATATATTTCATAAGTTAAGAGCTGGTCAGGAATAAATTAATTCGGTGCTTTTAGAATTTACATAATAATTGCGCGAGAAGTCATTAAAATTTCGGGCACTAGTTTCCGCCAACAAACGTAAAAGCATTCTCATCATTTATTTAATCGTGGATGACATTCGAAGATGTTACGTACTGCAAATAAACTCATTGTTCTGAACAGATATTTTAAATTCCGTCGTACAGAGTTACAAAAGGATAGCACACAACTTTATTTGAATTATGATTTTTCTTTGTTAGACTTTAGCTGTATTAACAGAAGGTAAAGAGAAATTCTTTAGATTACGTTAACAGCTTAAGTTCGCTTCTTTCCAGAAAATTCTTCATATGTACGTAATTATGTAAATTTTCATCTTGGTGAAAAGGAAAAAAATCAAGTCTTCATACTTCCAAATCTAAAGAAGTTTTTTATTCTATTCTTTAATTTAATTTATGCATGTCTATAATTGGTTTTATAATTCATTCTCTGAATTGCATAATTTATAGAGGGTGTATTAGTAACTATTTAATACTTCGAAAATGTATCTTGTGATATTAGCTACAAGGAAGTAATTAAGGAGGTTTCTAATATATTTTAGTTTTAAGTCATTTTAGTAAATATTTAACTTGTTTAAAATTGTAAATATGAAAAGAAAGAGAGGAAAGAAGAAGAAAAAAATTATAAATTGCATTTTTTGATTGCTTTAATATATTTTTCATTTCAACATTTTTTTCTGAATTTATTTCACAAAATGATGCATTTGAATCATATTATTAAGAATCTTTTTCCAAGATAATAAAGAAAAATTCATTATAGTCAGTTAAAAAATTATCTAATTTCATTTCAAACTCAATGTTCCTCTTTAAAACGTACTACTTTGAATTTTTTTTTACTTTTAATTTCTTTTAAAAAGTCAGTCTTGAATATTGACTAAAAATAATAATTGTGTTGTATCTAACACTAAGGCTTTTACTATATTCTCACTTTTCTTTCTCCTATGTTGTGTTCTTCATTTTATTCCTCTGTAGTTTTGTCTCTCCTAACATATGCTGTGTGTTATAGCATTGGTAATGAATAGGATTTTAACTTTATATTCAATGAATAATTGCATGTAAGAAGAAATATGCATGAAGAAATAAATTTTTAAAAAATGCAATAAGCTAACAAGCAATAAAATTGCTATAAATTTATTATTTTGGTTTCTGTTTAAGAAAACTAAAAGAAAAAAACTTTAATTTTCATTAACTACATAAAGTATTACTCTACACAGAAAGGAAGCTTTAATTAAGGAATTTCATGTTTATTTCATTTTGAAATGAACAGCAAACTGTAGGCTTCTATATGTTAATAGTCTATAGTTTTATCTAAAATTATCTGCAATTATATGATAACATGAATAATTCATACGAATAACTAATGAATTTGACTTTATATTGGATAAATAATTGCCTGTTATTGAAGAAAATATGAGCATGAAAAAATAAACAAATAAACTGTAATTAAAAAGCAAAAAAAAAAAAAGAAAGAAAGAAAGAAAGAAATAGCCAATATAAATAATTTTTAAATTTTACTATCATTAAAAGTCATAAAATTATTTTAAATATTTTTAATTTCTTAAAATTGTTACTCTGCAGTGAAAAGAGTTTTATCATTAAGTTAAAAGTATCAGCTCTCTGTTATATTTTGAAATGAACCGGAGATCGTATTAGGGTTTGGGGGGGGGATAAATGATAAGTAAATACTGCAAAACTCAACAACTTTTAATTAATACTAGCCGTTACCCTCCCGCTTCGCTGGGCATTTCTTGATGATTTATAAATATATCTGTTTATATATATAAAATATTGATATTTAAGTCCTTGCATTAAGAATTCTATTGTATTGAAAAATATACTTATACCTGTAACTCTCGCCTCTTGATAAAAAAACTATTAATTTGTATTATCTAATATTCTCTAAAATTGAGTATAAAATGATGTTTACACTTTCGTAACAATATAACAAAGTGGATTTCCGCAAAACCAATTTTAGGTGGATCTCTACTCTATAAAATAAACATGGAAGCCAAATTTCAAATATAAATCTAATAGAGTAAAAACAAAATTTTTACAATCAATACCCCCCCCCCCCCCTCGTAACTCCGTTGAGAGTCGTTCTCCCAAAAACCGTATTTAGCGGATTTCAATTCAACAAAAGAAAAATGTAAACCAAATTCCATTATTATAGTTCTTGTAGTTCGAAAAAAGAAATTTTTTGTCAACAAGTCCCAGTAACCCCTTGCTCCCCCAGGAGTTGATTCCCGTCAAATGCATTCTTAGTTTATCCCTATTTAATAAAAGGAACATGCTTAACAAATTTCAAGTACACAGGTCTAACTATTCTAAAACAGGATTGTTTTCCTATAACTCCCTTTCACCCCTCGCAACCCTCCTTAGATGTCGATTTTTGTTTTACTCTATGTTTGAGGTACTCTATTCCATAAAAGGAGCATGCCTACCAATTTTCAAGCAGGTAGATCGAATAGTTTAAAAACGGAAATATTTATCTATTACGTCCCTTAATCCCCCGAATGGAAACTTGGGGGTTAATTTTCGTGAGACCCATTTTGTAGTGGTTCTGTACTCAACGAAAGAAATATGCTTACCAAATTTCAAGACTGTACATCTAATAGTTTAAAAATCGAAATAATTATCTATAACCACCTTGAGCCCCCGCAACTCCACTTGGGGGTCTGTTTTCACAAAACCTATTTTGTAGTGGATCTCTATTCTATGAAAGGAATCTGCTTACCAAATTTGAAGACTGTGAGTCTAATAAATTAAAAATGGAAAAAATTATCTATAGCGTTTTTTGAGACCCCGCAACGCCACCTGAGGAGTTGATTTTCACAAAATGCATTATATATTAGATCTTTACACCATAAAAGGATTGTTTTTATCATATTTAAAGGCTGTGCTTCCAGAAGTTTAAAAATAGAAAATTAATTATCTATAACGCCCATTAAGCTCCTCAACGCCACTTGGGGGTCTATTTTCACGAAACCCATTTTGTGGCGTATCTCTACACTATGAGAGGAACCTGCTTACCAAATTTCAAGAATGTGCGTCTAATAGTTTAAAAATCGGAATAATTATTTATATATCCCCCCTTAACCCTTTGGGGGTCAATTTTCCCCAAACCCATTTTTTAGTGGATATTAACTCCATGAAAGAACTATGCCTACCAATTTTAAAGTCAATAGGTCAAGTACTTTAAAAACGAAAATATTTATCTTTTACGCCCCTTAACCCCCTCTCAACCCCCTTTCATGTCAATTTTCCCAAAACCCATTTGGTAGCGGATATTAACTGCATTAAAGAACTATGCCTACCAATTTTCAAGGGTAGGTTCAAGGGCAGGTCAAGTATTTTAAAACCGAAAGTATTTATCTTTTATGCCCCTTATTCCCCTGAAACGCCACTTGGGGGCTATTTTCCCAAAACCCATTTTGTAGCGGATCTCTACTCTATGAAAGGAATCTGCTTACCCAATTTCAAGATTGTACGTTGAGTAGAGTAAAAATGGAAACAATTATTTATAACACCCCTTACCCCCGTAACGCCCCTTGCGGTTCGAATTTCGCAAAATCCGTTCTTAGCTGATCTCTACTCCATGAAAAGAACATGTCTACGAAATTTCAAGTCTGTAGGTTGAATACTTTCGGAGATATCGTGATTAGTCAGTCAGTCAGTGAGTGAGTCGCTTTTCTCCTTTATATATATAGATAATCACAGCATCTCAATGGTAAATGGTAATAGGATCCAATTAAATCTCAAATCCTAACTGAAAATAATAACTATTCACTTCAACATTTAAAAGATGCTTTTTCGCGTCACAGCCAAGCAGTTTCAATCTCCAGAGATACTAACTTTACCGATTTAATCAAAGATTACGAACGTCCTGCTGGCTCACCAATCAATTAATAAACTTATTCTCCTTACAGTTAGTAACTCATAATTTACTCTATTTCTTTAAGGCGGCTCACCCATGTGACAGCGTGTTTTTAAGCATTTTTAGATAATTTTTTTTGACAACCAGTAAAAAGATAGAACTTTAAGTTTTATTATTATTTATTTATATGTATCTTAAGAGTATTTATATGAATGTTTAGCCAAAAATTTCTAATAGAACGTGAGTTATAGAGCTCTGAACACACTCGTCTCAAAAATATGGCCGCTCACTTCTTCCACGATTCGGTGTGATTGGTTTATCTGAAATAAAAAAAAATAACGGTGTTTTAATTTACAAGCATAAATGCTCAGAATGGACTATACTCAATTGAACATATCGAAAATTGGATTTTTGGTGGAACTTTGAAGAAAAAGTTTCGAATTTCATGGGGCTTTTTTTTTATGTTTTTGTTACAGAAAGTAGAAATATTTTGAATTTTGGAATGATAGTAGTATGTTTATTGCGTATATATGTGCTGAGTCTACCCTATAAATTTTAAGTTATTCGGTCGAACCGTTCTTTAGATATGATGGAGGAAATTTTGAAAAACCAGTTTTGAGAAAAATGCGTTTTAAGTTTCAAGTCCGATTAAAACAATGGGAATCTTAACTTTCCCTCAATCAGCGATGCCGGAGGCGAAGACTAAAACAAATTAGATGAAATATTCAATAACTATAGATATTTCCTTTAAACTTCTACAAACTTGTATGAACGTATATTTGCATAGAAGGGTCAATGGTATGAAGCCGACTATACACATAGGCCCAGCCATCGATTTCAACACCGCAGCACTTCTAACACTTGCTTCTTTATAACGACTTGAATATTAAAAAAAGCTCTTAACTATCGTATTCTAGACATGTTAAGAAAACATTTTATGAAATTTTTTTTTTATTTTTTGAACCCATCACATGGGTGAACCCCCTTAAATAATAATCACAGCACACGTATTAATGTTCCTTCACAGAGTGTTCTCGAATAAACCAATCATTATTATTAGGGGAATATTAGGGGATTTCTCTCAGTGGTCAATTGAAAACGTGTGAAAACCAGCTGAAATTTAAAAAGTTATGTATACATATACGTGCATTCCCACTTCCAACCAAAATAGAAAGTAGGATAAAATCTTTAAATTTTCAAAAACACTAAGAAAAAAATAGTCTAGGTGTTTATAGTCTCATGTTACTATTTCATACTTGAAACAACTAACTAGGCTTTAAGAGTAGTCAAGTTAACATTTTTAGAAACAATTTCTGAAAACTATTACTTTGTCAGAAACACAGAGCCAGGTATCTAAACTTACTAATACTCGTATAGAATGGAATGTTTGTATAAGGTACTTATCTCTCATTCCTATGTAGTAATATCTATGCTCTAATAATATCCAATTCTATGAAATTTCTTTTTACATTACATATAAGCACTTATTCTTAATTGTACCATCAATACAGAAAATATTCTCTTTTACCCTTTTCATATTTGATGATAATTGCGTTGTACTGTACGTGGATCATAACCATCACCCTCCCACTTCGCTGGGTTTTTCATTATATTGTGCTCCTATATAATGTTTTTATTTTTATCTAAGTTCTATCACACACACACATTAAGCAGCAAATATTCGGAAAACATTTCTTACATATTTTGTCTCTTCATTTAAGAAAAAAGACAGGACTCAAATTTCTGAGACGAAAGTATATTTATGTCAAACATCCTCGTAAACTCTCCGTTTGCGGTCGATTTCAACCAAACACATTTATAGCGGGTCTCTACTCAGCAAAATAATAACTAAAATAAAATAATTATAATCGTGAAATTTTGAGATTGTATTACTAATAACTTAAAAAAACGGTATTTTTTTTAACTATGCCACCCCCGTAACCCTAGGTGACCCACCCCTTTGGTAGTAAATTTCCACAAAACTGTTCTTAGTAGATCTCTTCAAAAAAGAAGAAACTCATGTTTCCTAATTTTCAAATTTATAAGTCTAGCATCTCAAAAACAGGAAATTTTTTCTACAGCACGCCTGCCATCCTTGGTAGTAGATTTTCTCAAAATTTATTATCAGGGAATCTTGATGCAACAAGAGTGAGGAACAGGATATCTACATTTCAAATCAATACAAGTAATGGTTCAAAAATGGGAAAATTTTTATTAGTAACACCCCCAAATAGAATTTATACAATTAATAAAAATGTTACATAATTATCAATAATCTGAATATCATACGGTTATTACATTGCTTTTCAAATATTTAACATTCATATAATCTAGTAGTTTTAAACATTAACTGAATTCAATATTTTTATAATCATTTTTATCTTTTAAGGTAAAGAAGCTTAAAGTTATTCTTATTTTTAATTGAAAATTATGGCATATTTTATTAAAATAGTCATGTGTTTGTATCGGTGACTTTAAAATTTATACAAGTCCCGGTACTCTTTGATTTTTTATTTAAGAAAAATTTTGATGATTTGTTCTAAATCGTTTTTAAAAGTCCTCAATAAAATTTTTATCATAATTCTAAAAAAATCTATTAAAAAAAGAGCACTAGTTTTTAAAGGGTTTCTTGTATTCTATTTAAATAAAGGTTCATAAATAGAAAAGGGAAAATACACAGTATTTTTTCTGCGAAGAGCAGCAAAATAAAAGATATTATTATAATCCTGCGTGCTTTCCACAAACAGTAATCCTAAACTCTCCTGAAAGTAGTAGTCACGAACCAGCCTTAATTCTTAATAAAACAGTCCGAAACGTCTCTTATGGAGTGAAGGATGACGATGCAAGGCGGGATAATTCTTTTGGAGATGGAGTCGGTTAGGTAATTACTGTCTTCCCCCAGACAATTTCGGTTGTCTTGATTTATGAAACTATCTGGAAAACGTACAATAAAGAGATTTATTTTTAATAAAAATAGTAATCATCATTTCACAAAGTAAAGATGGCATTTACTTTACAGTCACAAGTTTTCAATTTCGTCCGGAAAACTAGGAAGAAAATATAAATTTGCTATATTGGAAAGATTTACGCATATTTTTAAAAAAATATTAACTAATATAAATATATAAATTATATAAATTCAAATTTATTAAAAGTGTTTCAAAGAAAGTTATCTCTATCTGCATTGTGTCTATTATTTTTTTACTAAATAAATATATACGTATATTAACTGATTTATTTTCTGTTTAAATGAAATTATCGATGTTTAATTTCATACTATTCTGCAACCGACAAGCTGAAAAACGAAATCTCAGCCGTTGAATTATATAATTAATAACATAGTCAAAGTTCAAACAGAATTTCATATTGTTTTGCGATGAACAGGTATGTGATTTAGACAAAGAGTACTTAACGTAAATAAAATAAAATTATTGGTAATATAATACACATTCCGGTAGAAAGACATCTAATTTCATTTGTGTAATTCATAGTTCTTAGAGTTTTGATTCTGCAATACACTTCTTTTTCATATTACTTTTAACAAAATCAGATTGTTACTTAATTATTTTACTCAAGTATTTAATTGTATTTGTTTTGTAACTGATATAAAATGTGATATGAAACTACATATGAAAGCTTAAGAATTCCGCAATATACAGTGTGCCCAGTGTCCATTGTGACCTCAATAATTTACAAACGATAAGAGTTCTAGTCGTTAAAGTAAGTCCAGGTATATTAAAATTGCCTGAGATACATAATAGAACTACATATAGTGCCACTCGGCGGATAAGTTTGAAGTTAGTATTTTTATCTCAAAAACAGTTCCAGATATATGAAAAAAGGCGACTAGAAAGTTATTCAGCATCGTCGACTTAGACACACACACTCAAAGCATCTAATTACCACGCTAAAAATTGTGTCCTTCAGCAACAATACGCATCTGGTCACGGATTTTTATTTTTTGCTACACTTTCTTCAACGACATGCTGGCACAAGCATTCGTAATACTGTTTTAAAATTCCTGCATTGTTGGTGGAAGGTTTGCATACACTCTTTATTCGATGTATCCCCAAAGAAAAAAAAAAACAAATGGATTCAGGCCAAGTAACCGTGAAGAGTATTCAATGCAACACAGAATACTCAATGACTTGTGGGTGGAATGTGTCTCGAATGTACTGTGTGACACGTGATAAGTTTCGCGGCGAGGCGTCGTAGTGTTGGAACCCTACATTCCGGAGTAATCTTCTAGAAAATCGGATAGTTCGTCTTTCAGTGATGACATGTATCGGGATTCGTTAAAAAACCCTAGTAAAATACCAGGCCAATCAGTCTGTTTTTGAATTTTCCGAACCTGATATTTACCGAGGAGAGAGTTTGAAGTCGAATATCTAGGATTATTTAGTGACCAGAAATAGATGTTCAGCTTATTGTTCATAGTATTACGCTTAAAGAATGTCTTATTCGTTCATATGATGTCGGAAAGAGTTTCTGGCTGGACTCAGCGGTCCATAATAAAGTTGCACCAATCATAAAGTCACTGAGCATCCTCTGCAATTTGTGCCTTCATCCAATTTTGGAAATTACAAATCAAAATATGCATTTTAATTTTACACCTTCTGTTTTAAAACTTGTTTGAGAAAGATGTCTTCTTTTACTAAATAAATGATGCTGAACAATTTCGTAATTGATGTTTTTCATGTATCTAGTACTGTTTTTGAGATCAGAACGCTTTCCAGATTTATCGCCTAATTGTGCTAAAAGCAGCTCTATTTTTATGTAGCGCATTACAATTTTACTATACCTGAGCCCACTTTTACGACTATAGCTCTTGTTGTTCATAAATTATTGGGGTAATAACGGACTTTAGTCGGCACAAGGTATATAAGTAAATTTTAAAAGTCTTGAGAGCCAAAATATTAAACATATATATATATATAAATGACTGAAATTATTTTCAGTCTAGACGATTATTTGAAAATATCATTAGGTTTATAAACCATTTCTATATTTTAAAATAACAAACTATCAAAAAAACTTAAAGACAATTTTTTTGAAAAAAATGTATTTGTAAAAATATTTTATTTATCAATTGTAAGGAATATAACATTTTTAAGCTTTGAGAGACAGATTATTAACATGAAAATTATATTTTGCTAGCATTCTATTAAAATTCTTTTTATCTTTATTCTATATTATACAGTGAACCATTTTGTAATAAAATGACTACTAAACAATTAGTTTTAAAAAGTTTCAGCGTACGACTAAACATCTCTTAATTATTTCAAAATTCAAGCTAAATTTAAATTTTCATGAAGTGTCGTGGAATCTTGTCATAAGCAAATAATTGTGTAAAATGTTTGCTTAAACTCTTGAAAATGTAAAATTGTATAATTGTTATATTTTCAATAGATGGAATCTATAATCTTTCTAAAATTAGAACCAAGATATGAATTACAAAATTTGTTGTGAATTGTATTTATGTTAAGAGGTCTGGCACATGAATTTTTAAAAAAAATACCAATTTTCACTTTTTTATATTTTTTAAAAGTTTAAATATTTTGGTTCAAAATCATATATGATATGAGTAAATACGATAATTAGAAGCATTGTTATTCATTTCTTAAATGGATCTATTCCTTGATGCTCATCAAATGAGCTCTGGTAGGAGCACCTGTGTTTCTTCTTGCATAGGTTTCTTATGAGTGGGAATCCATAAGATGCTCAAGTGGGAAAGATAGAGGGTATTGGGTACATCCTTAAGTGTATGGATACACGTATTTTGGACCTTAAAAGCAAACACAGAGGGAAAAAAAGTTAAATGATGGAAAAAGCATAGGTGGTCGTAATCGTTCACCAACATTTTAGTATCAAAAATTAAAGGATATTATGGAATGTCTATTAGAGAAATAATATCAATGATCTACTCAGCATGAAAACCGCTTTTGGCGCTGTTTATTTCCATCTTCTGTCTTCAAACGAGAGCTATCACCATGAACTGTGTCCTACGGGTATAAATTAATGGTGCAATTTTCAAAAAGCAGAAGCAGAATGCAACGAACGGCACTATAATCATAAAGACATACACACCTGCTATATACCATAATTATTTAAATGAAGCTAATTTTTAGAGATCTAGGTGATCCTATGTTATATAGAAAATTTTTTACATGAAAAGACTCGGAAAACAAATGAATCAGTTAATAACGCCAAATGGTCGTTGATTCCAAAATCTGCATTTATGGAATTAAAAACTAAAAAATTAGTTCAAGCATGGATATTGCAACGTTCAATGTGATTAATGTAGCAAAATTCAGGATCTTAAAACATTGTGGTTCTGAATTAAATTATAACTGTGTTTGATACTTTAAAAAATTAGATGCGCGTAGTATTTATGTAGCGTAACGAAAGCATCTGGGGATCTAACAAAAACGCAAAATTTTTAAAAATAATGAAAAAATGAAAATTAGAAGAGTCTTTTGTACGAGGAAAGAGTAAAGAAAATGCTTCATACTCTTCTGAAAGTAGTAAAAAATTAAATGCTCAAAACAAATTACAAATTTTTACTTTAAAGCCTGTTTTATCTATTTTAATATATTTTTCATTTTATGTATATTTTTCTCAAAAACTTCTTATATAATCCTCAAATATTCAGGGAGCATACTCTTAACATGTTTACACATTTTAATGGAGGAAATTTGATTTATCTTGCAAACTTAATAAAATAAACCTTTTTATACCCCAAATTTTAGGAAAAAAATTGGACATTTCTTAAAAAATTCCTAATTACTTTAATTTTGAACAAAAAGACAAAACCCTTCATCAAAGTTCTATTGATCGTACACATAACTCTATTGTAAAAGTTTTATTTATGAGAAGTAATTAGTTTCTGAGAAAAAGGTACATATATACTTATCCAATTTAACATGGGCTCCTATAGACGTGCCGGACCCCTATAAAAAATTTTATGATTTTTTATAAATACAAGAAAAAAATTGGTATAGAAGATATGCAAACATTTAACGAAGAGTAGAAATATTGTAACAAAGGTAAGACTATCTGAAAGAAAAAGCTATTTTAGGTTTTTATTTTTTTTTAATTCTTTCAGAACTTAGGGATGAAACAAATTAATCAATGTATTCTAAAACTTATTTATATTTTATAGAAATTCTGCTTTCGTTATAATTAAATAGAATTAACTTAATTAAACTAAATTATAAATTAGAAAAATTAAACATACTTAAATAATAATTAATTATAATCTAATTTGTATCACTTTTTGATTGGACTTTTCCCCGTTGTATGCATTCCATTAAGCATTTCCATGCATGCATTCCCGCTGTAAGAATATCCATTTAAGGTATAGAAGAATGAGTGCTCGTTTCTGATCAATAATACGTGGTGTAGATTATTTTTTTAAATACTTCTCAATTGATTTTGAGTTTTCATGCAAAATATTATAGTAATAAGCATAATTTAATTAAAATCTCTTCAAAATTTCTACAATACGTTAGGCTTTAAAAACAAAAGACATTACTGCTAATAAATATTTATTAACACCATTAACGAAAATGATATATTTTAAAGTTTATTGCAAAAAAGTTTCATTTCAATTTATGAATATCTACCTTCGTTTTAGCTACATAAAATTGCTTTATCGAGGGTATGACCAGCACATTTTCTTTTCTAAACAGTCATTTTATTTTTTTAATGTAATATATTTTGTATGTGAACATCTGGCCAAGTATAAATTGATTTCGTGTTTTAAGTAATTACCGTAAGCATGCAAGTGAAAAGTCGTTAAAATTCCCGATGCTATCAACTGAAGATAAACGTAAAGGCTTTTTCCCCCTCATTGTTTCCATGTTCATGAATAAAATGTAAAGATGGAAAACTCTGTTCCGAATCTGCCTTTGATTTACCAGATCATAAATTCAAGTCTGGAAAGTTAAGCATAATTGAATTTTTGAACACTGTTTTTGTGCACGAGCTTTAAAGAATAATTTTTATAAGTAAGGGAGTAGTTCAGAAAGAGTAAAATACGTTTTGACATAGCTAAATAAAAAATCGAATAATATCGACACAAAAGCTTTATTTTCAAAGTCACAAGACCTTGCTCTATTTTTTAATTTAGTTCTAATTGCTTTTAAGGCATGTATTTTAGCGTGGACGCAATTTTTGAATTCTGGTGTTATGCCATTTAACATGCAAAGATTTGATCCAGGTTGTCACTTCCTAATTGATATCTTCATTATGTTCGAACTGTTTTCATTTAATTTCGAGAACAATTTAAAATCGCCGGTACCAAGTCAGAGCTGCACGAAGGATATCCAAGAAAATAACGCTTAAGACGGTGAAGTTCTCAATGTATTTATGCTGTTGTATGAGGGCGCACATTGTCATCTTAAAAAGTGTTTCTTGTTTTTAACATTTCACATATCTTGTTTTGGATAGCTCGTCTAAGTCAAAGGTCTCCAAACTACGACCCGCGGGTTAGACGTGGCCCGATAGGCCCTTTCCTTCAACCCTGCAATATCGTTTTGTCTACGAGAAAAAAATACTAAAATCTTCGAGTATCCTGCTAAGATCAGTGAGTGACCGCTTACGTTGACGTAACCTTTTAAATAAATTAAAATGCAAGCGTACAGTAGTGCGTTATATATTTTCCAACCGATCACTAAATTGAAAACGTTATGTGCTTCTTACTTTACTTGTGGTTAAATTATTTGCTGCTTGTTCAGGAGTTAATTGTTTTGATCACAGTTTACTAATTGTGGTTGAGTGATTGAGGTGGTAGAGTCAATTAGCATCTAATTGTGAAACTTGATGTACACTGTTTTATTTAGTGACAATTTTCTTCGCATAAATACTTTCCAGTATGTATAAAGTTTTGAGAATGTCATTAGTTTAACCAGAGTCTAGGGACCAGACACTCCGTAGTTCCTAGACTCGAAGTACCTGCTCGAAATTGGTCCAGTAAGGTTGCCAAATACACTGTATAATATTTACAATGAAATTCTACAGAGCCAGACGCCACAGAGCCTCCTCCCAGTGTCCAAAACTGGTACAGAAGATTTTACAACAATCAGGTTGGCACGTATCTTTTTAGAAAATGTGCTCGTCAACCGGAACGGCTGGTTTGGGTAGCAGGAACTACTTGTGAATTGGGAATAAAAGCGGGTTTGTTAAAAGTCTATTTTGAATAAAACATGAATCCTGGTTTGATTCTATCGATGGAAACGCAAATTGTCTTGTTGCTGCATTGTTACGAGCTTTTAAGATAGTTTTACTACAGCGAAAGGTCCATCATAGGGAGGTTGTAATGGTTTTCTGAGAGTATCATGTCGCAAAAACGCATGAGTACATTTTGAGAGTTCTGGGTGTGCAAAAACAGTTTTACGTCCGTTCGAAAATGTAAGAACGGGTTTAAGATTATTCATAGTTTTTTTACCTGTTGCACAAACTCAAAAAACGTTGTTTGTACCAATATCTTGGAAAAAAAACACTTCAAAATCTTGGATAGTTGAATGGTTGTACCATACACCAGTTCAGCAGCAGTAGCGTTAATGCCCTATTTAATAACAGAGCGTAAGTCAAGGAGAACAAAAGAAAGGACTTGTGTCAAACGTGCTTTTTTCGTGAGATATGAGAGCATCTTTGAGAGATCCACAAGCCCATTGGATCACAGGTGGTACAACGTGGTTCTTATCTTGCGAATTTCTAAGCACGCACATATTTCACGATTGAGGTGGCACTCAATCTAACGGCCCTGATCTGTTGTTATCAGACCAGGAACCCCAAATCGTGGAATCTATTCCGGATTACTGTTGCCTCCACTGTCTCTGCTGTCATATCGGAAATAAGATAAATTTCTGGTCAGCGAGAAAAACGATCAATGACCGTAAGGTAATAAAAAAAATCCTTGGGATAGAGGATAATGTCCAATAATATCCAAAATGGAGGTGGTGAAATAGAGCATCGGGAGCCTTGAAAGAACCAAATTCACTATTTGTATACCGTTGAATTTTATCTTGTTGACAGGGAAAGCAGCTACGGGTCCAATTGTGGATATCTTTGTTCATATAAGTCCATACGAATCTTTTAGAGATTAGCTTTGTTGTAGCACGAATTCCAGGATGCAAGAGTTTGTGCACCACAAGAAAGACGCTATCAACTTTATTGGCAGCACGTGTTATCTTTCCGGGTCGTCCGAAAACTTGGTCTTTTACTTTACACCAAGTTTTAGTACTCTCTTTTTCGTGACTGCATGAACGGATAACGCGTACTGTGAATAAAGCTGATAATATCACTTCAACTACAGTACAGTGTGGTAGACACTGGAATTTTGCATTAATGTATACCGCGTAATCCAGGTTTCAGACATGGTATTCTTGTAAGATATATAAATAAAATTTAAGAAAATTCTGTGTTCTTTCAAATATTCCTTTTTTGCTGTACTCGCCTTAGTTTTTTTTTTAAATACAGCGTTTCGAAACAAATAAAAACATGCATGAAATTATGAATAGACCTATATGTGTATATATGTATATATAATAATGTGTAAACACTTTTCAATTAATACTTAGTCTTCTTTTTACAGTAAATAAATATTGACATCCTTCTCAAGAAAATTGCCAGAATTTTATCCTTATTCCACATTTACATTAATGAATATTTTGGGTTGTCATAAAAAATTACTGTGAAACATTTTATTACGCTACTGTATCTGTTAAAGTTACTTAAGAACTTACTCAAATTTCACGCAATAATTAATTTGAAGGAAAATATAATACGCTGGGATAAGTAGGTCATCGGCACTTCAGTATATTTGAACAACAAAGGTAAAAGTAGCGTGATCTACAATCTATGCAAAAGGGAATATTGTACAACATTCTTCGTTTTCAAACGTTGGTTGTTTGTGGGAAGATCGTCTGAGGCTGCTGGAAATAAACGATCACGGGCTTGGGTCTCAGTAAGATCGCGTCTTATGAGTATCGGTTTATCATTCCAACAAAATATTGCTTTAATTGCATATCATACGAATCAAAATCTAAGTGTCAATGAGGGCCATATGAATATCAAGCAAAATATTAGCGATGCTGGCAATAATACATAAGGGAATAGACAATGTGTTCGCATGACCTTTTATGAAAGCTTTAAAACCTCATATATATCATAAATGAAGAACCTAACTCATTTGCAAGACGACAATTGGTCTCTTGAATGTAAGACAACATGTGCAATACCATTAAATATCAGCACAATGAGTGTTATTGTGGCTTTTCTTATGTTATTAGATATGCAGCAATGCACTAAACAATAATGGTGGATAAATTCGAGGTACATTAGCTTTTTGGAGTAATTTCAGTTACTTCATGCAACATGATGTTTGATGTACCATTGTATTACAGCACCAAAGAAAATGAAAGCTGCCAATCACCGACATACGGGCAGCGGTTTACACATTAATATTATAGATGTGTCATTGGGTACACATTTTTGTACGTATAGTAGTTACTTTTGACAGCTGTCTTAATATTTCTGCACGTTAGGGTTCATAGTTGTGCTTTATTTTGGAAATTTTCGATACGCTACTTTTTTTTCAAAAAAATGCCCAGTTACATTCATTGATGATTTGGTTGTCACCCTGATTTGCTCGTTCTCCAAAGTTGTCACCAAATGCGAGCATAAGATAACGTGTTGCCGTACAACTGACACGCTACTGCACACCATCTACTTCGATTGATGAACTATTACACAAAATAGAAAATGTATGGAATAATGTGAAGGTATCTGTTCTGCATGTTCATTTGACTTATTATTCCACTACATTTAAATTGTACGCTACGCCAGAAGTGTCAATTCTAAGTATTTCATTTTGCATGCTTATTTTACATCTTTTCTAATTTAATCATGACAATATTTTTTCTGTGCTGTATCTGTACTAGTATAAAATAATTCTGCCATTTACTTACTTTTCTGAAGTAGTGGTTGTCCTGCAGTATATATCTTTGTTGAATTATAAAAAAAATCAAATTGTTAAAGATGAAATTGTAATGTAAATTGTTAATATAAAATAGCGTCACAGAACTGAGAAAATCTAATATGATATATAATTTAGGCAGTGCTACATACAATATTGAAAAGCAGAACAAATATCTTTTCGGGGGGGGGGCGTATTTTTCTATCTTACTCATTACATTTGTTTTATAGAGATATAGTGAATACGTATGTATTTATACAGTTCCACCTGACCGGAAAATCTGCTCATGCACCTCAGAGCCCAAGGTCGCGTATACTGAGTTGGGCACAGTAGGTCTTGGCCCCCATGGGCTGTTGTGCCCTTGAGTTAAATTATACTGTATAGTCAATAATTTGTTTATTATTTTCTACTTATCTCTAGCTAAATGAATTTAATACTGGCATGTATGAAATAACAATAATACATGAATACATGAATCAATAATTACAAATATGAACCAATACTCTCATTAAATACAGAAATTGTTCTTATTCCATAATTCAAATTGTTTAAATGATAGATGTTTATCTTTGGCATTTCCAGTAAATAAGTTTCATCATTTTTCAAAAGGATTATTGCTGGAAAATACACTCATGTTCATTAAATAAGGATAATGAAGTTCAGGCAAAGAAAGAGACAGAAGCAAAACAAATTTGACTTATTTCTAAAGTCTATTAATTAAACAAAAGGTAAAGAGCAAAAAATATGCTATATGTTTGACATAATTAATAAAAATTGCGATTTTTTACTCCCTGGAGCAAATTTCAAAAAAGAACCTATTTACAAAAAAAATATAACATGGTTTTATCATGGTTAATACGGAGTATGTCTCCCGGCGATGCAATACAACGCCTACGCATGCTGAGTATCAAATTATCAATCTGATCTTGGGGAATATTACACCACTCATCAAGCAATGCCCTCCGAAGTTCCGGTAGACGGGTGGGAGGGGGTTGACGGGCTGCAATTCATCGGCCAAGCATATCCCACACATGCTCTATTGAATTTAAGTCCGGTGAGTATCCTGGCCAATCCATACGGGTGATATCCTCCAATTGAAGGCATTCGTCTACAATGTTTGCACGGTGAGGACGGGCGTTGTCATCCGTAAACAGAAATTCAGCACCCATTGCGCCCCGAAACAAACGTACATGTTGTTCCAGAATGACATCCCGATAGATGTGGCCTATCATCGTTACACTCTGAACATGCAGGTCAGTTCTGGAACCAAGAATAATTCCTCCCAAACGAGCCATCCTGCACCACCGTAACGGTGTCTTTAATGGTGTTCTCTTGGTGGTAACGGGTACCTGGCGCACTCCATATGAAAATCCGGTGAGAATCAGACGGCAAACTAAACCTGGACTCGTCGGAAAACATCACACAAGACCACTGTTGCGGTGTCCACAATGCATGCTCTCTACTCCAGGTTAATCGCAAGCGACAGTGAGTTGCGGTGAGGGGAATTAATCTGACAGGCCTACGAGCATATAGACCAATGTGCCCTAAGCGTCTGTACACGGTCTGCCTTGAAACTGTCGTACCGGTAGCTGAAGAGAGCTGACGATATAGGTCTGATGCTGTGCTCCGTCTGTTTCTTTTGGCAGTAACTGTCAAATACCGGTCCTCAGTCGGCGTTGTAACTCGGGGGCGACCTGTGCTGTAACATCTACTCACATTACCATCATCTTGGAATCGTTGCCAAAGACTGGAGATGACACACTGGGCAATTCCAAGTTCTCGGATACTTCCAGCTGGGTACGTTCACATTCCAGTCGTCCGATAATTCTACCACGTAAAAATCATCCAAATGCTTCCTTTGTGCCATAACTATGCGGTTATTCCATTGAAAGGCTTTTAAAGTGCTTGTGAACAATTTTACTTATTTGCCACCATTCCTCATATACACTCTCGTCATTGTGACGTACTAACCGAGCCATCTGGTGGTTTCCTGTAATTTGCATATTATTCTTCAAGATGTGTGTGATAATTCTACAGGTGAAATTTTTGTTTTACAGTTCAATTTCTGTGTGATTCGGAATTATCCTTAATTTATATACATGAGCGTAATATACAACTGTGTAGATGTTTTCCAGAAACAATATCATAGAAAATTCTGGAATTGACAAAAGTCAACATTTAAGTAGTACTAAATACTAAAAAGAGTCTGATCAGTTTCATTCAATAATTCTGAAAGTATTAATAGACAGAACTAAATAGATAAATCTCAGAATGTGAGTAATAAATATTTTCATTAAACATTTTTCTAAGTATCTTACACATACAAATTACAATTTCACTTTCGAGAATTCCAAAAATACTGTATCTTTTTGCATTATTTTTACACCATACTTTCTTTTTCCAAAAGGGAACATTTTGAAAGGCAAAAATAAATTGTAGCATTCTATAGTATTACAAATTACCCTTTTAAAGATGTAATCAAGAACTCCAAGCACAGGACAGATTCCAATTATTTCTTTTTCCTTCTTATTTTTCGTCTAAAGAACGATTTGCATTTAAAAAGCATTTTTACAATTTGAATAATAAGTTAAAAATCTATAATCCTCCTTTACGGAGTTCATCTTCCTTTGTCTATTTAAGATATTGCTCTGATTTTGAAGAGTGAAAGAAACATAATTTATTCTTTTTTTAGAGAATAAAACTCTCGATACAGGCATATGTTACATTTAGAAGTTCATAAAAATGTAAGAATTGAGAAGAATTTCCGTAAAGAATGGCCTTTCCATTTTGTCGGAAGCTAATAAGGTAATTAAAAATATTATTTTTAAAAAAACTATATTACAGCTGTTGTAGATTTCCATGTGAAAAGATACTTTAAATCTGTTATGTAAGCACCATTTCATATAAACGTTAGTTTTATAAGAAACATTTTACTTAATTTGATTTCAAAATAGGAAGGGAAAAGAATTTAAAAAAATCTTGATGTATATAGCCGTTATTTTGCTCCCTTGGATGTGTAAGCTTTTTATAAGCATTGGATTTAAGATAGCCATGAATATCAATTAACTGAATATCAATTAACTTGAATATCAATTAAATACTCTTTAAATTTCATGCAAACTATACAACTAGTATTTAAGCAATTTTTAAAAAAAATATTGCAAGATACTGCTTGTGAAAATCATTTTAAAAATAAAACATACGTATTTAACGAAATTTTACAACATTGTAAAATGCAGTTATGTATTGTATCTTTAATGTGCTTAAAATATTATGAATGAGTAGAGTTTATTAACGCCACACACTCTAAATCAAAGCAAGGGCGACGGACCTCGTCTATTGGCGACGGACCTCGTAATTTGGAGTCATGGTCTAGTGACGAAGACGACACCTGAGCTGGTGGCCCTTTCCTAACTACCACCCTATGTACATTGAGACACGACAGAATTAACAAGCAAATTAGCCCTTCTACACGGCGAGTCTTCATCATGAACACGGAAGCCACAATTTCGTGATCATGACAATTGAAATACTTTAACTGGCTAAATTTAAATATTGTTCTGAATTGTATATATATTTGACAATTCATAATAACACATTTTTACGCTACTTGTCAAGCTAACTCTTTTATTTATGTTTACTTTTATCTTGAGAAACACCTGTAGAAATACTTAGGAGTGATAAATTATAACTCAATGTAAGTTTCACATTTCTCATTCAAAAAACAAAAGTTTGAAATTATTGTTGAATTTTTTATGTGTGGATAAAGTCTAGAATCATATGAATATATCTATTTGATAAATTCAGAGCTATGAAAAGTGATAGACCAGTAAAGATATACATAAATAAGTAACTTAAATTCATTTTTTCTAATATTCATTTGTTAAAAAAAACATCGAGAAACATATTGAAATACTAGATAATCAAGTCGAAAAAATGATACATTTTTTCTGAATTTTTTTTCTTTTTTGTGAAATGTAGGGGAAAACTCTTAACTGAGAAAGAGAGAGCGGGAGAGAGAAAACTATATTTTTGTAGCAATCAATCTAAATGTCTGCCAATATCACAAAGTTCCTTGAAATATTGAGATAAATACTTTTTTTCCATGCTGCAGCTAAAGTAAAACATTTCAAAATAAAATTTAGAAAGCATGTGGAATTTCGAAGCATGAACAAAGGTAATGTGACTAAAAGGTTTAATGGTGCCACCCATCCGGTGTTGCGATTAGTGACGTTAACTGCTGTGCTGCAGGACCTGGGTTCGAATCCCGGAGAAAGCATGGATGTTTATAAATGTATAGTGCCTTTGCAGTATGGGGTACTTCTAAATAGCAGTCGAGCCGCAAGTCCTTTCGTGAGGTTGGAGGAAGGGGAAGAAAGGTGGGAAGCCTCTGACCACCTCCATGGTGTTATTCCTCAAATTGGGATAGAACCGAGTAAAATAGTACTATCACCTGTAGGGTACTGAAAGTTTCGGTTAACGACATGTGACCGTCTAACATAGGGGTACTCAACCTTTTTCTGCCCCGCGCCGCATTCATAAGATAGCTATTACACGCGGTCCGCAACATGAGAATAAAACTAAGGCTACAGTTGACATTTAAAATGTGAAAAATTGATCAAAATATTGAAACTTGTTTTTGGCTTTTATTTTAACACTATATTAACTTCTCCATCAAACACACACAAAATTAGGTTTATGCATTTTTCTCTGAGTTATGGGATAGTTTTGATTTATTTTAATCCACGCACATGAATGACATGGGCCCCTTGTTTACATTATTTATCATACTGACGAAGCTGCCATGATTTTTGATAATTTGAAGTTTTTATTGGAGGGAGGAGAAAAAACCTCACTTATTTTTTTATACATTTATTTATCAAGTTTTCAGGATGGCAGCAAAGATTTTTAACTCAATCCTTAACAGAAATCGGCATTATTTGTTAATAATTTGTTCAGATTTGTAATGTGTATATTTGTTCAAAATTTATTCAAACACTTTTTTTATTTTATTAAATTAAAAAGTTTCCTTCAGAACTAAAAATCATTTTGGGCTTTACTTGTAGATAGAAATATAGATGGATCTTATAGATAGTAATATAGTATAACAGTAAGTATAGAAAAACTAAAAGTAAAGCTATGTTATCACACTAAAGTGAAAAACGATGATATAAATTATCTGAAACTGTTAGCATTTGATGAGAACTGCAGTACTGAGATCCTATAGCAAGGTCAATCACCCAATACTAGTATGGCATATTTCTAATATGAAGAAAATTGCATTTTAACACACAGGCTAGGTTTTCTGAATTATTGCAGAAAATTCTTCATAAAAGCTATTCACTGTTGTGCTATCGAACACCACCATTATGTGTAGTAAAATGGAACTATTATACGAGTCTATCAAAGAAAGTTACAGAATTGTTGCTCAAGTTTTCAAGATAAGGCAAAAACTTGATGAAATATAATTTCTCAGCAATGATTAGTAAGCTGGATAGAGCCATCTTGCTTAGAAGCCAGGGTACTTTGGAATTTTTTTTCCTTTTTTGCTAAGTATATGCCAACAATAAATAAAAAAATATATTTGTTTAGTGCATACATAATTTACAGATAATAAAACGAAGTAAAGAAGCCTGCTTGAAATGTCACGTCAAGCATCCAGAGAAACTCACATAAAAGTCGATGATTCTCTAAATAAATGAATACATCATTGAGATGTGTCTCATATGTTGATTTCAAAAGCAAGGCCATATGAATATACTAGGATTAGGTATAGTTACTGATATCCTTAATAGACTTATTCTTAACTTTGAGAGAAGTTTTGTTAAAGTACTATCAGCATTTTGTGGGACTTAAGGGAGTCTACAGTAAGGAGTATCATATATGGCTAAAAGGATATGTTGATGTGGACAACAAGAATTTTGATAGAATAATTGGAGTCCTAGAGATGTATCCTGTCTAAATGAAATGATCATCTTTAATTAAAAAAGGCCACATGAGATTTGTTTCCATAATGAGAGATGGCAACTAAAATTCTTTAAATTTTTAGGAAAAAATAGCATGAATCAGATGTCAAAATTTAAAAAGAGGTGTTAGAACCATATTGTAATGATGGTAATTTGGTGAACGTCACAAACCTCCTCCTCGTTTGTTGCAGCAAATTATTGAAAAATATTTTGCCTGTATATCAACATTTAGCATCAGACTCAACACTTGATAAAAGCATCGCTGGTAAACTCAAAACTCTAATGAAAGTGTCCATAGCTGCATTTGACGATACTGTCGAAATAAGCGTTTTTCTCAAAAATGAAGTCTTGAATTAGTCAACAGATGCACTTGAAAAGAATAATTTAGGTTATATATACGTAAAATCTCGTGAATGAAAAGAACAGCTGTGTAAATGAAAGTTTTAAATTATTACTAAAAGGTTGAATTCATGCATTAAAAAGAAGCAAATAAAAAAGGAACTACTACCAATATAGAGATTTAATCTGTGGTGCCAGGGTATATTCATTTTTATTTATTTACTTTTGTGATTGAGTTTTCAAAAAAAAAAATATCTTGATATGAGAATAATTTTGAATTCGTAATATTTTCTAATAACTAATTGTGATTTTTGAAATGTATTATACGTAATATACGTTGATGTGATAATAATAAAGTACATTCTGCTAATTCACCCTGGGCTGAAATCAGTTTTAATCAGTGTTTATATCAAGCCTCAATATGACCATGTGAAAACAAGACTTGCGGAATATAAATCTCGCCTATCTTATACTTATTCAACTAGAATTCTTTTTAATAAAATTTGTGGTTATAAAACCATTTTTTTAATACACTGATAAATCATTAAAAATATCTTTAAGTCAAAATTTTTTCTCGAAACCCAAATTCAAAATACTCCATCCCTTAAAGTTTTTGTTATGTTATTATGGGAATAACCAAAGTATTCTTCAAACTCTAAAAGAAAGTTACTATATTGATCCCTCACATCATTAGAAAGACTTTTGAATATTCGGTGTTTTACTTCTTGTAATCGAATATGATTCAATATACATATAACAGTTTTCATTACAGTTTCTAATTCAATATTAATAATAGGTACAGCCAAATTTTCCTGGTGAAATGATATAGTAGACTTATCTATTTATATGCGTGTTCAACATGTATAATTATAGTCAATTGAACACAAATATAAATGGATAAGCCAATTATTGAAGGAAAGCCTTCGATTAACACTATTTTTTTATATTTATATTTTGTTCTGTTCTAGAAAAGAGGAAATAACGTCAAGATATAATCTACCCTCTAGTTTTATTCTACGTTGGGAGAAATTTTAAAAACTCTTTGAAGATTGTGGAGTGTTGTTCAACAATACTCTATACACAATTTCAATTGCTCCATTTTTGTTTTAAGAACCGTAAAATCTCCTTACTAGAGTCAAAAGTCAATCTAAAATCATTGCAACTTATAAGTCGTCAATTAAGTTATTGGAAAAAAATGTGCTTTGAAATATATTCAATACATTTAGCAGAGGTAAAATCTGACAGTTGGATTTATTTTATTTCTGAAGTTATTTAATTCTTGCTACTGAATTTATCAAAAAAGATCATCTGGAGCATGTGAGAAAAATGCTTTCACAATTTCTGTATCTGTAAATGGGGTTTCATATATTTACCAACGATATGACAAATTTCATAGTAAGCCTTTGTTACCGTTTAATCTTGCAACATTACCACCTACAAAACATTTTCTTGCTGTTGTAAAGTCTTTTCTAAAAAGTCCAGTTCATCGTCTCTTAAAATAGATTCTTGGAGGGAAATGTCATGGATCGATTTGTATTTAATGGTAAAATGACAAGAAATATATTTTTTTAATGTCACACTTTCACGACAAATCAAATGCGTTGCTGATTCATGTTTGTTTTTCACTGAAAAATGTCAACAATCTTCTTGAAACAACCTATTTTTTTGGGATATTTTTCGCTTGAAATGAATGAAGGATAGTTAAAAAATAATTACTCTCATTAAATGGTCGCTAGTGTACTATATATTATATTTATTAACACTAACTGCTATAATTATATATAAAAATAATTTTTGGAATTTATCTCTAATCTTTAATAAATTGATCTTAAATGATTTATTTTCTTACTACATTTGGCTTACTACAGGCCAATCAAAAACGCACACTGGACCACTTACGGCCAGCAGGCCGCAGTTTGAGTATCACTGTTGTAGCACATTGCCTCATTAAATTTCGTAGACCTCGATCTGACAACGTCAGACAGATGACATTAGTAGCAACAACAACGACATGAAGAATGATTTTTTTTTTTAAATTAAAGCCTTTAATTTGATTCTGTAATATTTTTCAAAACCATTATATTTCAAAGAGCTGAATTGCGATGTAAATTATTTAAACGCAACGTAAGAAGCTACAGTAGATGTGATATTAATATAACTTAAAAAATTTGTAATATATAAGTTATACAATTTTCAAAGATATATCTTATTTTGATCTAACTGTTAACATAAATAAATTTAATCTCGAAAAAAGGAATAAATGTTAATTGAAGAACAAGAATTTTGGAAATGAGTAGTTTTTTTTCCTTATTTTTAAGTTCGTTAGGTTTTTTTTTAACGAGAATAGATACTTCAATTTTTTTAGACATGATCACCACATTATTTCATATTTTTTTTCATAACAATCGTATACAATATCGTTACAATGAAAGTGAAAATTTAACTTTTGTGTAAAAGCTTACTAAATAAAGAGAAAGAAAAATTCACTGAAATCACGATACAAAATTTGCCATGTTTTCCCATAATTAACATTTACATGGATTGTAAAGTATTTACATATGTTGACTTCTTTATAAAGCTCTCAGACAGAGTTTTCAATTAATTAATATATTGTATGACCTATCTCTTTTAATATACTCCTTAGGTACATTTCGATTTTATTTATCAAAAAATAACGAGTAAAATAATTTTTTCGAGTAATATACGTTGTTTTGAAATTTCAGGTTTGAAACAACCGATTTCTTTATTTATATCAACACAATTTCTTTTTTGAAATTAATTGCGTCATCAAAATCGTAAAATAAGACTATGAAAGTATTTAAACCACATTCATGCTTGATTAATTGATGATGAAAATCAATACTATTGTGAATTTCCTCTATTTTATGGTCATTTCTTTGATGTAATTAAACAATGTTTATGTCATTCTATTTCAACTGAAAAGCTTAAATTTTATTTTTTTTCCATTAAAAAATTTTTTCTTGAACTTCAGAATATTGTAGAAAAAGATAAAATTTCCGAGATAGCAGCTGACTGTGAATCTTTAAATACTGCAAGAGGCCACGTGACAATAATTTTAAGAAAATAAGAGTGAATTATGTCACTAAATTTATAGGTGAATTGATTTGAAACAGTTATATATTTATTGAATTCTAAATGTAAGATGGGTTATATATTTTTCTCTGATTTTCATTGATAAAATATCAGTTTTACTTGATAAATACCAATAACCGTAACAAAAGTCACTCTGGAAGCTTTGTAAATTATTAACAGTTTAAAAGTACTCAGAAATTTATTATTACAATTAAGATACATAATTATTAAAGTTAATTCAACCACATACAGAAATTTTGTAGTTGCTAAAGCCTACAGCAGCTTTCAATATATGTATTTCACAATGAAACATTATATTATAACTAAACTCATAACAAAAACAATTTTTCCTCATGTGTAATTCTTTTAAATTGACTTTTTAAACAAGTACTTTACCGCTTTTTTAAAAATTTTGGACATCTTGCTAATTAAAAATGCAATCAATGAGAAACTTTTCCCAATGCACATTCCCCAAAAAGTAAATCTAAAGGCTTCTTCAGAAATGTATGTTTAGATTTAAGAAATAAGACAGAATCCTTTTATATTCTATTGTGTACTCGAATTCAATGTGCTTTATAAAAATAGAAATCTGATATTTTTCTACTCTGAGCTAATACATCATTATTGCTTCCAACAAAATGCAGAGTACAAGTCTTCTATTTCATCATTCCGTGTTAAAGCAAATTCTTAAGAAAGATTTTTAAAAAAGAAGCCGTTTGGCCAGAAAAAGAAACCCAGTCCCAATTGAAATTCGAAATACAAAGAGGCAATGAAGTCGTGCACGCATCGTTACAATAGAGGGAAATTCTTCTTTTCGCAATGGCTCCTCATTAAGTACGCAAATGAAGCAATAAATCGACACAATGCAATCGCCTCTCCAGCTAATACCATCTTTTGTTTGAGACGATTCGATAAGACTTTTCCAGCAAATACAATAATGTTCTTTAAATTTTCTTATCAAGTTGAAATGGAAAACAAAAGATGATTAACCATTTGTGAACTCAGCAGCAAGTTCTTAGTGACATTCTTTTGAGTTAAGATAATATTTGTTGCTGTCTGTTGAATGTTTTAGATATGGAGAAAAGGCGACTGAGTGAACTCACAAGCATGAACATTTATTATGAAGTTTTCCTTTTATTGAAAAATGTACTTAATTATTCACATATTTTATTTAAGACCTGAAAGAGGATGTAAAAAGGGTGATAATCAAATATTCTCATCAATGAGTCACCCGATTTTGCTCAAAATGCAAATATTTTTCGCTCAGTTTTTGGTTTTTGGCTGAGGTATTTTGAATGCTACATTTAATTAAAATTTATAACATGACCCAAGTATTATTAATTTATTTATAATAGAGTTTATAATATTCAAACTTAAATAATTTTGGCAAAAATAATTTTTATATATTGTTTTCTACATTTATTGGAAAAGAGAGTATTTACTTATATTTTCTTTTCTCTTTTTCCTCTCATGAGAGTTTAACATTTAATTCAATTGATCCACTTTTCTTCAATTTAATTGCTTAAAAATGCTCTAATTGTTATTATAAGATGTTTAAATATTTAATTTTTCTCTAAAGCTGCCTGTTAAAACATATTTGCCTAAATTTCACAAAACAGCTAGGAGACTTACAGCAGCGAAATTTCTAAGACAATACTTATTCCCTACAGCAATGATGCACGTGATCATATAGCGAAATCATTAGATATCAATAAATTTATTGTGTGCTTAAAGCAGTGCTTCTTAAACTTTCAATATTCAATCATAATTCTCATCGCACCCCTTTCTATACAATAACAATGTACTGAATTCAATAGCACTATATTTTGACACCAAAACTACAACACAATTTTAACCTCTGAAGGGCCACTGGCGTACATAAACGGCTCTCTCAGCCAAAGCGTTAACTGTACTGGCGTATGTATACGTCTTTCCGAAGTACGATCTTTTCTGTGAACTGCTATCCATAAAATTATTTTAAAGGCTATTGAATATTGAATGCAATTAAAGGACTTTGGGTGTATTTGCGAAAGATTTACTTGTCTCAGATTATTTGCTTTTTTATAACTTTTATCCCCCCCCCCAATATATCACGTACTCTCGCCTACATGGAAAACGGAGGCATTGGGGAGATAATTGCGTAACTTTTAATCGGCAGCTAAGACATTAACTATAAACGTTACAAATTATCAAGATGTGTTAGCTTTTGTATGGGGGGTCAATGGTAATTATTAAACTTGTTCTTAACTTAGTATTGTTAAATTAATTATAAAATACACTGATGTATTTATAAGTATATATATCGGTGTAAATATGTGTGTTTTTGTTATGTCACAATGTATTTTATTTGTTTACTTACAGTAATTGAATAGGTTTTTTTTAAATAATTATTTGTTTTAAACTTTTTAATTAGCTCGCGCGCCCCCTCGTAGTGTTATCACAAACCCTTGGAGGGGGGACACCCCAAAGTTTGAGAAACGCTGGTTTAAAGTAATAGGTATCAGCATATTCCTTTCAGGATTGGATTGCTATTATTTTTAGTACACAAAATGATTTTATTACTTGATTCATAATAAAGCATGACATACAAAAAGAATTTTCAATGATTATTTTTACAGCTTTATTTCTCAGATGAAAAAAGTATTCAGTTTAGAAATGATTATATTCACAAACTCTTTTCCGAATTCATGATACACAAAACTATACACATTTTGATTTGCTTTCATCTTGCATGTATTAATGTTATAGAACCATAATTTAGATTTACACGTTATTTTAAGTAATGAATACTACGTTGTAAGATGGAGGTTATGTACATTTTCTGAATTGGTAATTGGGATGTTCAAGCGAAGAAATAGAACAACGCTTTTGCAACGTTTTTGTTCAATCTTGAAATTATCGAGAAAAAGGAAGCATAAAACATATTCAGAGAGTATTTTTAGATAAATAGTTTACTTAGAGGACAATACCTTTATGATGCATAAATTAGTGTCAGAAATATTTATTTCACTTTATGATGTGATAAACGATAAAAAAAATATACACAAAACTAGCTCATTTTAAATTAAATGTGATTTATTTTTGAAAAATAGTATAAGCATTATGTGAACATTTATCTTCATTAATCAAGCTCTACACCTCATATTATCATTTGCTTTGTATATTGAATTGCTACCTCTTAAAGGCCAACGTGTTATTTCTGCTATTATTGATAAGTATAATTTATATCTGACTAGGGCCCTTTATATTGATTTCCACACTTTTTCAAAGTGAAATGGAAAAATAACTTTTGCCAAAAACGAAAAGCTAAGGCTACTTTTGAACAGATTTTTTAGCAGTTTTTTTTTTTAAATATGTCCTTATCTTGATACAAAATATTCTCAATAGACGAACTAAGATAAGAGTAAAAGTAAGATATTGATGTTTCTATTCCTTCAGGAGCACATCTGGAACACACTTGATGGTATTAAGATAGCTGTATAGAAAGAAATATGTTTTTATGAAACAACTATTTGGTAACGTGATTGATACCGCTGTGAAAATGAAATGTATGAAAGTTCTCTTTACTTTGAAAGATTCTTCTCAATCGATAGGAATAGTCGACAATCAGGAAATGAAGACTTTTTCATTCGGGATAATAAGTAAATTCTCTGCACCCTTCGACGAAAATTAAATTACGTTCGTGAGTTTAAAAACGAAAAAGTAAAGCGTTAAAGCTTTAAATAAAATTCTGTCTGAAACATTTTGCTGAACTTTTTAAAACTAGGATGAATAAGAGATCCATTTTGGTCCACCACAAAGACTTTAAGCCATAGGTTTTGTAAATATTAAGCTGTTTTCTTTAATATCTATTATAAATGTCTCTTTTAAAATCAATGAAACTCTTAAAGCATAGCAGTAACAAATTTCAAAAGTTGAAAAACAAAATATCAATTCATTTTGACTATGTGTAATGCAATTGAAATTACTCTAAAAATTTCAATTTAAAATAAATCAATTTACTATTTAAAAATTATTATGCATTCAAACATACACTCACACACAAACACAAAACACACATATATATATGTATATGTGCGTGTGTTCTACATTTCTACATCTTTGATAACAAACCACGTTTGATTGACATCTCTTCTGGCATCTACCTATTTTTGCATGCTGGTTTAGAAGGTGCGTTTGTAAATAATTTTGATGTTTAACTAAATGAATAGTAGCTTTATATGAATTTCAAGACTCTTTACTCTCTTGGAAAAACTGTTAATTAAATTTTTGGAAAATTCTTTTTTGATGAATTTTTTCCTTGTGAATACTTTTGTAGGGTTCATCTTTAGGATTTTGTGATGGTTAGTCGTGGAATAGAAGTTGGTTGCTTCCTCAAACATTTTGTGCATTTAGGTATATTTCTAATTTAGATTTTTAATTTAACCTTAATAGTAATGTAATATATAATTATGAAATTTTGCTCCAATATATAATTACAATTTGTAAATATTCCTCAAAAGAACGCTTCAATAAATATTTTTCCTAAAAATTTATACATTTCGATGCAAAATGTTTTTAAGTGTGATGATAAATGGAAATTGAAAAAAAATATTTCAAGGAAACCCTGATTATTGCTTTTTAATTCAAACTGCCTTTCAAAAATTACTCAAACAAAAATTCTACAAAACAATACAACTATAAAAGCAGATTTAAAACTCAATTTCAAAAATATTTTATGTTTTAGCATTATCATTTCACACCGTAGGAAAGAATCATTTAAGAATATACAGTAAAACCCATCTTAAGGAGATATGGAACCATCTTCGCTGTTTTTTTTATTTTTAATATTTGATATTTGGTTTTAATTGTATTTTATAAAGTTTAATATTTAATAATAGTTCCATACAAATGTTTTTAATTTGTTGCATAATGTTTGTAAATTAAAAAAATTTCGAACTTTTTAAAACGTTTTTTAAATACGTTTATTTTCTTTCAAAATTTTTTCCCAAGTATTCATAACATACTACATAAAACTGTGCATGGTTTTTTTTCTGCTGCAGCTCCATAATTTTAATTAATTTTTTTATAGTTAAACACACACACTCCCAAAAATTCTAAAAAAAACATTAGTTTTTATTTTGAATTTTTTTAGAAAAAGTACTAAACATTTTAGAGCTAATTCATTGCACAGTTTTATTAAACATACATTTCAGAATATGGATAAAAATTTGCAAAAACGCTTTAGAATTTTGAATACCAGTATGCGTACAAAAATTCAATATGGAGAAATATGAGTTTGAAATTTCCATTCCATGAAAAGCATGATATAATATTCATCAAAAAGTCTCAAACTTTTATGGAATATTAACTAGCTTATTTAAAACCGCTTACCATAGAAAATTTCAAAAATGTAGAATTATTATTCAGTGTACTGGCATAATGAATACATAGAAGAAAACGAATGAAAGATCAATATTTCATAAACCTTTACCTTAATAATTATAAACAAAAATATATCATATACACAAAAGCTTCAGAGCTAATTTCATGCTAAGTTTGACAACCGAAATAACATGTACAAACATGTACCATGAACCAACATGTACAAAAAAAGTTTATGCCTTTATTTTTTTATATCCATGATTTTAAAAGCATTCGCACGTTAAATATTGCACACGAATGAAAGCAAAATCAAATAACGATTTATATGTAAACTATATCCCAATTCAAGAACTGCATCTGTGCATTTAGTTAAATAAATGTCTTAAAATATTTTCATAATAATTGTGTTGAATTTCACACACATGGGATATATATATATATATATATATATCACTGAAAAAATATAGAAAAATGAGAGAGAGAGAGAGAGTTTTGCTATTCTTGCGAATAAGAGTTTTAATTATCTGAGTTATCAAAATGAGATTTAGTATTTGTGCTTTAGGAGAATCTTTTTTGAAGTCTTAATTTTATTCATAATGATATCATAAAAAGCACACACAACTATTAAATCTTGAACAAATCCATTTGCTCTTCCATAAACAATATACAAACAAGTACTTTTGCATAAACTGCACAATTCTTTCTTAAGATGATTTGTTACTGCAACATAACGCTACATATGTTAGTCTCATTTGTGCGTGTTAGAAAAATAATTTATTTTTATCAGGCACTTTTCTAGTAGATAATCTGAAATATGGGAGGGGCAGTTTTATTTTGTCTGCTGTCCAACATCAAGTATTGCTCCATAACTTGATAAAAAATGCAGGTAAAGCTTTGAAATTTTGCAGGCATGTTTATAAAGATTCGAGGTATCAAATAAGCTAAATTTCGATAGTTTGATGATTTTTGGGTACCATATCATCTTAACCATTTCCTCTCGTACTTGATGTAGTGGAATGAGGGAGATCATGTCCTCTATTTATCATACTCCTGAAATTTCACTCTTTGAGTATTCAAAATTATAACCCCAAAACACCATTTCTTAGACTCGGAACAAAAATTTTTGCTTCTCCTATTTTACGTATCCGATGGCAATACCAGGCTATTCATAAAACGTAATTGGAGATATAATTGGCTTATTTTCAATAAGTTCATTTTAAATTACACTTATTTTTATAGAATTTCTTGGATAAAAAGGTGACACTTTTTTTTTTACTATTTTCTTGAAAATTATGCGAGCATTAAGGAATTAATGACTGGCCAAGAGACATTATGTATATTTATTTTCAGATTCGTTACAATTGCTCTATGGAGCACAAAATACCTGAAAAAGCTTCTGATCTAATAAAGATTAATCCTTAAGAAATCCCACCGGAAAAATCCCATAATTTCTAATTTACAACCAATGACCTAAAATGGCTACTTCCTTTACTTACGCTGCAGAACGAAATGAACGGAATGAAAAGAAAGTATAAAAGGATATCAGGTTGGATGAAAAGTGTTCTGGAACCGCTCTTTTCAAGCTACGTTATGCAAAACGCGTCGACGAGGACTTCATTACGCCAATGAGTCATTAGCGAAAGAATTCAAGCTTCGAAATATCGGGCTATTACCTCGATTGGACTAATACCCAATTAGCTTCGCCGAGATTTCGAATGCCGTCGCTGATAAGCATTTTTGCTCCTCGCTCATTACAGTTTACGATTTGTACGTTGTGGAGCTTACGGACGTCTACAAGCGATAAGCCTAGATTTTCCTTCCGAAACTAAGAATAACGCATTTTCCACTAATAGTCCTTCACAATGCATACGGATAATACGGGCTTGGAAGTATTTATTTGTTCCTAAAATGCCATTAAGAAGAGCACCGAACACAGGTTCTCTGTTATTTTAATTTGATTGTTATGAATAGGATGTTATCAATATCACATCCCTTCACCGTCACTAATGCGTTCTGCGAAAATTGCGTAAAGCGTTAAGTGATTAAATTCTGTAGAGACTTTCTATTCATTTATATTTTAAAATTTCTGCGTTTGTAATCGTTTTAGAGTATTGTTGCCAGAGCAAATTCTGAGCTAAATTGTTTTAAATTATTCTTAGAGATTAAATTAGTCTTCTCCAAGGTAAAGATACATATTAAGAATATTCCTATCTGGGGCCAAATAAAGAATTATATTTAAATATTTATGACGAAAGACCTTGTTCTTTTGTCTCAATATTCAATTGTTGTAGAAATTTCCTTACTTTCTTATTTTGTTGTATTTGATGATAGGCGGCAAAATTTTATAGGTTAAGGGATGTAGGTAAAAGTAATTGAATTTACTGAAATATTCTGCTGGATAAATAAATCATATTTATAACACATAAAATTCACTTAATTATAAAGTGTAGGCCATTTTAATGAACAATAAAAACAACCTAAATTTATTTATTAAAAAAAATATTACCTACGTAAGATGTGCCTCAATTATAATTGCTTAGCATAATAGCTCTGATGGAGATTTGAACTCGGCATGTTCTGACTCGTAAGCACATAACTTACCGCTAGATCAAAATGATCATCTCAGTCCGGAGGCTGTTATTGGCTTATATAGATAACCACCGCAACAAACTTCCCTTCCAGGGAGTCGTAAGGCAAATGAAGGATATCATTGTTATGGCGAGCTTGCGAGTTGTTACTGTTGCATCATTTGAGTCTGACGGCTTGTTTGCTGCGTCATGTGTGTCTAGCGGCTAGATGGCGCCACGACAGCTAATCTTTGTTTAGCGTCAATGTCACCAATTAAGGGAGATTAGAACTCGGCTCCTCCTCATTCGTAAGCACGTAACTTACCACTGGACCAAAATCATCACTTCAGTGCGGAGGCTCTTACTGGCTTATATAGGTACCACCGCCACATCTCTATGTATATATTGTCTTAATTGTAATGTCTTACTATAATATACCTACATATTAATCTGAAAGATTTAGTATTTTCCTTCAGTGAATTCAGCAACTATCTCTCCAAAATACTTTAAAATAACTAAAAGCACATAAAGACTTTTTCACTTACTTTGGCTAAAATCATTCTCTCGTAAAATATTTTATGATTTGAATTCATTTCTTTAATTTCGGATTACCACTTAAATGCTCATGTGACTTTTAAGTCATTATTTTAACTATAAATAACTCAAGTTTTTTTTTTAAATACTAAAATAATTAAAAAATATATAACGGCTTGTATGGTAGCACTTAGTTGAGGGTTTGGGTTACTTTAGAAAAAAACAGATAAAAAAAAGTATTTAAAAATGTTTAGATATATATGATATGTGCAACAAAATTAAAAAATCTATCAAATAAGATTGAATTTTGTTTTTAAATGTTCATTAGGAAGTTCAATTTATATAAAAGAATAGTTAAAAACTAGACTCGGAGTATTTAAAAGATATTCAAATGATGAAAAATAACAAAAATTATTTATACGTCAAAGACTTTCAGTGTATGGATTTTTATTTTAAAATTAATTAACATAAATAAAAGATTTAATTAAAAGTAATAAATAAGTAATTGAATGTGAAGAACTTCTTTCGCACAAGTAAATATATGCATTGTGTTTTCAGCTGTTATTGAAAATTCTTCAGATTTGTAAAAAAAAAAATGTTTCGTAATTGCGAGAATAATTCAGAAGAGAATATCAAATAATATCAAATAAAAAAAAATGGAATAATGAAATATAGGAATTTATAGGAATTGTTCATAACAAGAGAATTGCAAATAAATATAGAAACATTTTAATTAAATGTGAAAGATTGAATAAAAAATGTATGTTGTATACGTAAAAATATCAATACGGCTTGTGGCTTTAATTGAAATTTTTGAGAACAATGAATTCGGTTGAGAAGACCGCAAACATTCTACAGAAAATAATAAAACTGATGAACTGTCTGTAAAACTATGTTATTTATACCTAAACTTTCAATCCTGGTTTTTGAAAAAAATACAGAAAATATAATCAAAAGTCGAAAGTTTTCTAGATAAATTAAATTATAAATTACTAACAGGGAATCAAACCCCATTCTACAAATCATACAATTACCATAGCAAGTGTTAAAATAATGTAAATAATTTTATCTTGATATGTAATACGTTATTATTACTTTCCGTTTTTATTTATTTCATGAAAAAATAGGAATTTTTGCAAGCAACGCATTCTCTTGCATTGTAATTGCATTTCAATGGAAGCGGTGAAATACTAGCGATATAGTCAAATTAGTGTCCTTTTTGGCAATCAATTTTTTTGATTTAGTGACCATATGGATTATTCTCGAAATTATTGGAGAAATCTATGATATTGCGAACTATGATGTAAACAGATTTTTCGAGATAGCGCTGAAAGGTAAGGGTATGGGAGGGTAATCGTTCTTGGTCCTCCACTTCCGATAAAGTCAACTTTTCATGATCCATTTTTAAACTATATCTTATGTATAAATAAATTTATTGCAGCACCACAAAAATCTATTTTATACAGCGAGAGAATCTGAAATAATGATATATATATATATGTGTGTGTAAGTATATTTTTCGTTTTATTATGGTAGTATGTTTATTACAATTACCTCACCTCATATTTTTAATGATAATTTTTATAGAAATACTTGTGTTTTAAAAATAAGAAATTCAAAATTAAGTTATTACTATGAATACATGTCAATGAAAGATTATTCACTGTTATTTAAACCTTTATTTACTGATGGTATATTGAAAAAAAAAATAGAAAATTTATCTTTATAAATTGGTAAATAAAATCGTTTAATATTGATTTGCCTCACCACGTGTTATTTAAGCAATTAATTCCATAATCATTAATTATTCCATAAAATTGAGTTTGAGACTATGGAAATTAAATTAATTATTCAAACAACTGTTATGCCAGTGAAGTATCATACATCAAATTATATTATTTGATTACCTCTCATTTTTATTGAGTAAGAATATAAAATGTATAATTTTTTATATTTCTATATTTATCATTCACATTTGATTTTGCAATCCATTCATAAGTTAAAAAGTGTCTGGATTTTCTTTCGTCTTAACAAATTTTTATAGAATATCCTCTCAGCTTTTAGCATATTCTAAGGGGAACTTGCTACGTTTAAGTAACAAAGCATTAAACTCACCTTGCAAAAACAGTTCAAGCATAGGCCAATGAATAAGTCTAAGAAATATTGCATGGTTGAAAAAGAATCAAGAATTTTTCAACTGCATTAATATATAACAATTACCAGGTCTTTCAAAATCAGTATACATGGAATTCCTCTTTCCTTTCAGTTTACTTGATCAGCGATCAACATTTATATGACTCTGGTATCTGCCTACGTTCGGAGACAAGTTTTCTAAAATGTCATGCGATTAGTGAAATTAATGAATTAATTTCTTAAATTAATGAAACAAATCAATCCGTTAATTATATGACAATTTAAATTTATTAGAATGAAAAATTTTACTTAAAATTTGAGAAAATTTTACCAAATTTCAGAACACTCAAATTTATATATTTAAATTCGTTAATCTTACACATCATACTTAACACAATTATAAAGGCAATGAACTCTAAAATCTAAAATATATTCAAATTTACCAAAAAGGTATGGCTCATTTTTTAATAGCAAATTGTACAAAATGCGTTATATTCGTAACAATAAACCTACAGAAAAAGAAAAACTATTGATGTTTTACTGCTAAATCCTTATAATCCCCATTACTTTATAATACTTTAAATAACATGCGTAGAAAATATGAATAAAACACATTCATAAGTTTGTGAGATGTCAGTTTTTAAATAACATAACTTTAACAAATAACACAATCTTCATAAAATTTTTGATTCTTATTTCACTAAAATAATGTTTAATATCAGATATTTAAAATTCCCCACTGTATAGCATAGGTCCCCCCCCCCTTTTTCTTTACCTTATTAAACTTCTTTCTGGCAGCTATATTTTTTTTTCCTACACAAAACGCAAGGATAAAGAAAATTGAAATCCAGTCAAGTATTGATTTAGAAACTTAGGCAGGTACCTTGAAATAAAATTTTATCTTTGGAAGATTGCAAAGAAGAGTTATTCGAAATGTTCTTTTAAAAAACCATTGAATTATAATGGGAAAAAAGAACGTGTTCTTAATATAGTACCATTTTCATTCTATTAAAAACATTTATAAACCTCCGTGTACCGCAAGTATCACATGAGGACTTACAGAAGTAAGCATGATGCACACATCACAAAAAGGAATTTAAATCCTTGAAGGATTACAATACAAACTTGAAGGATTTAATCCATGCCTCCTCCGTGTTTTGAACCCTGCCCCTTCAGTGCCGCAGTCAGCTTCACTGTCCACTATACAGAATGGACATCTAATTAAAAAGCACATATCTATACTTGGATGCAATTATTTAAACACTGTACAGGATTATGTGATTCTAGCAATAAATCATTGTTAGCTGATTACTTGTAAAATGCATTTATAAAATATAACCAAAAAAACATCGTACTGCTTACTACTTTGATTTTATAAATTTTCATCTGCAATCTTTGTATTTAGAAACAAAATATATAAATAGCACTTCCTTCTACAGAAAATTGTGAACACACAAGTCTAATCAAATTGCTTTCGTCACTATAAATAATAAGAGGACGCATAGTAATAATCCGAACTTACGCGATAGGTGCAACTGAACGATAACGTCGAATTCGCGAATACGTGGCGTATAATGTCGCATATAAATACATAAAATTATTTTTGGTTAAGGCAGGAGACAAAAGGATTTTAGAAAAATAATTTAGGAAAATGATTTATAGAAAAAATGTTTACGGTATCCGACTGCTTTCGAGAAAAAAATTTTTAAATTGGAGATATGGGAATTTTTTTTTTTGTGGTTTTTAGATTTGTTTAATACATTTTAAGAAAAATATGTTAAAATTAAGTAAAAAGAAATTATTAATACTAAAATGAGAAAAATTGGTAAAAAAATTACAAAAAAGTAACATAAACGGAGCCCTTCTGTACCAAAAGTTTATGAACAAATTTTCAATTCTGATGTGTTGCTATGCTATTCATTTTTGAAATGAACTTCATGATAAGAGATATTTTAATTTTTACAAAAAACTAGAGCATTTTATATTAGTTATTATATGAAATTGCTTAAAATAACAGTGATTATATTGGCATAAGGGACTGTAAATTTTGTAATAAAACAGAGATTAATAAATCTGAAGTTTAAAACGCTTCTACTATTATACAGAACATACACAAAAAATTCAATTAATTATTTTCAAAACTTTTTTAGCAATCGCTGTCCCGTTTGAGCATTTAAGAAAAACACATTTCGAATAAAACGCGTTTTAAAGTATGGCATATCTTGCTTAAAGTAATGGGTATCTGTTTTTGCTAAAAGTATTGTAGTTTTTGTTTCAGTGAACGGAAAATAATAAACTTGATATTTTTATAAAGCTAATAAGATGGTCTATAAAAAATTATTAAAAAAACTTCGTCAATTTTGGCAAAATTCACAATTTTAGAATAGTCGGATACCTTAATAAAATCTTAGATAACACGAAACCAGAATCGGAAACCAAAGTTATTTTGATGTAGAAGATTTCATAAAATGTAACAACAATAGACTGCTGGGTTCAAATAATTTTTTCTCCCGTAAATATTCCTCGTAGCATGCTAAAATTTTCTTCATTCCTTCTTTTGTTGAAAAAATTCGCTCTTCATTGGAGTCTGCGTTTTCTAAGTATTTTTTTGTACAATTTTTTTCAATTAAACTGAAACACTCTGTGGAATTCCCAAGCATTATTCAATCTTCGGATTGAACTGGGTCTAAAGACTTCAATGTCTTACTCTGTCTCATGCATTACTATATGCTCTTCACGTGTCAGCTCCTGATTGTGGGAATCCAGCAGTTCTTGATATCATCATGGTAAATTGAAATAAATTTTTAAGGCTAAACATCAATTCCACGTATTACATCCGAACATACACATTAGCTGAACAGGAAGTGGGGAGTGAGTAACTGAGGTGTGTAGAGCTCAACAAAAGCGATTCAAAATGAATCCAAGACCTCGTAACTCTGAATTCACGTAAGTCGAGGTATTATTAAATGGAGGAATTATATAACGGTACTGTAATCAGACTTCAATACATCATAGTATTTTTTCTTCTTGACAAACTAAGAATTTAAAATTGAATCAATCTCGAGAACTTGAATTGAAATATAAAAAAACAACTTGTAATTCACTTTCACTTAATGAAGTAGGATGTTTGAAATTATTAAAAAGCTACCCACATGGTAAGTCTGGCAACACTAATTTGGCTGTAAGAAAACAACAAACTAGTTTGTTGTCAATAAAATACTAGTTTGAATAAAATACTAGTTTGAATTGTCTACAAATAGTAGATATAAAAGAACGTTGATATTACGTTTTTGTTTCTGGACAAGCCGTATGTAAGAAAAGTCCAAATCGAACGATTGAACTTGCTTCCAGAATGTGTACAGTAGTACTTTTATCACCAGACGGCAATTGTAGTCATGCTTTACTTTCAGCTGCAAAATTTAGCTTTGATTACAAACACAGCGGATACACGTCGCTTTTTCAAATGTCGTAAAAAGGTAATTATCAGTATATTTCTAATTGCTTTGGCACGCATTCTTTTCTTAATGTTTAAATAACTAAAAAAAACAGTAAAAATGTTAATAATACTTTATTAATGTTGCTTGTAGGACTCGATATTTCGTTATCCGCTTGATCGTGCTCCTTGGGGGTCACTTGAGTGATTGTATTTGTAAAGGTAAGTGATTTCCGTGGGAGTTTTCTTTTCTGTTTCAATAATTTTGATGAAAAAATAAACAAAGCCGAAATATATTGTTAAGTATTTAATTCTACATTTTCTTGACAGTTATCATGGACGAGTCCATTTTTCCTTTATCTGCCCCTTTTTTGTAATTAATTTTCACTTTCATATATTTGTTGAAGTGTACGGCATTTTTCTTCTCTACGCAGATATCTGTGTATCCATATTTCGTCCTCTCTCCTCCCAAAAAAAATCTCGGTTTTTCGGTGGGAATTGGTAAGGTATGGTTTAATTTTTTTATTTATTTAAATAATAAACTTTCTAATACAGTTTATTATTTTTCCTGGAATGTTGTGGTAATTTTTAACCAAAAACTTGCTTAGGTGCCTAAAAGGAAAATAATTCTCACACAAGTAGAAATTTACAATTGATGAATAAATAAGTTCCTGAACTTAGTGATCCCTCGTGTGATGTCTATGTTGTGGACAAAACATATGAGCCACATATACTGAAAGGAGTATCAATTTCAGTTGAAAGCGATGAAGAAAAACATGGAAATATGTGTTGTAGCAGGAAAGTTTTGGGTCATTATTTGCTATCAAAATCTCTTGAATCCATTCATTTCATTGTTTTAGCTATAACAAATTCTTAATTTCATTACAAACAAGTTGAAATATCAAACAGAATTCCTCCAAAAAATCAAAATGGATTTCTTAAAATCTAAGTTAGTGATAGCTAAAGCGCGCTTAACAGCATATCCATCTACTAACAAAAGTATTTTAACTGATGACGAAGATGGCCGTGTTATATAATCCTTTGCTCATAAAATATCAAAGCATTATAATCCACTTTCAAAAAGGGTATGTCAGGATAAAAGGCATGACATGTACAGCCATTTTAGATGTGTTGATCACATTTCAAGGCCTCGTAAGTGAAGGTTTTAAAACTGCGAAAGAAATTTGAAAAACACGTTTGTGAAAAATGTAATATTTATTAATGCTTGTCAAAAACGAACACATGTTTTACAGATTTTCGCAGTAAATAAAAAATGAGTCACAATAACAGAGTTAAATATACCTCTATAATTTCCTTATTTGTAACAATTTTAGTTGAATTAAGTTTGTTTCTTTTATTAACTTAGAGCCAAAATGTGCATAAACTTTTACATTTGATGTTTTCAATAGGAAAAATCCAAAGCCCACGATCGTCCGCGTACCATCCAGGTTCCAGTGGCGGAGTGAATTGTTTATTATTATGTTTCCAGCGTCGTTGTTGTCACTATAGTGTTAATAATCAGAATAATTCAATATTTAGAGAAAAACATTTCGGATTTTAAAGGAATAAATAAACAATGTACAAGTCAGATAACCATGTAAGTATTTTTTATAAAAGTCTAATTAAGAATACTACATTTGTAACCCAGAAAACTACTAGCACAAATATTTGGAAACATTTTTATATGTTTATCGTAAAATCAGTACTGCATAAAATGTTTTAAATTGGGAATTTTTCAATCGAGTTTTGTTGAATCCCCTTTGATATTTAAAAAGCATTGCAGATAAGTGTAACTTTAAAACCCATTATAAGAAATTAACAATTAAAAATAAGTATATTGCACTGCTTCATTATTTCGCAATGTACTCATAAAATTACATGCTACTGACTCTTACATGTGTAGATACGAGAAAGTACAGTCATATATTTACAGAACTTCTAAGTGCTAAAGCTACTTCATTTGCATATACAAACTTTACAATTAAAGGATTTAATATTTTATAATTGAGTGATGATGTGACATATCACTCTAGTAATCCAGAATATTTTCATTCTAATTTTGATGTTAATACTTCATTAGATGTTAGGTCATTTCAGAAATGAGGTCCAAACCTGATATGGATGCTGCGCAAATTCAGTGAAAATAGTCTCTCATTATGGAATTGTATAGGAGGAGACAAGTTTTTATACAGACACAAGTTTAAACTTCTTTTTTTAAATGGTTTCTTATGCAAATATAGAGGTAGTTGATCGGCTTATATAAATCTAACGAGACTTCAAAATCATGCTCTTGCCAACAAATATCAACCAAAATTTGTAACTATGGTGTCAAAAATAAGGTCTACACTCATGTATATCAGGTATGAACTAAAAATAAAACTGAGGAATTCTAACAACAGAAAATTTTTAAAAAAATTATTTTGGGTAGAGTAAATTCCTTTGAGACAAAATTATTACTGAATACCAAGCACCTTGTAGAATTACGCAGTGTGTTCATGTTAGCAGAATATTAAAGCCAGTAATATTAATCTCAATTACCATCTAGTGTTCAGACTATCTATCTGCAGTTTCCGATCACATTTAAAAAACTGAGAAATTGTGGTTTATATCATTTTGGTTTCACTGTCTCCTTTTTTTGGTTATTCACCACAATGAATTACTAAAGACTAAACTAGTTCGTAAATTTAGAAAAGTAAATGATTGAATTTATAGGCTTTTTATACGCACATTTATTCATCAATCATCACAGGAATAACTAACTTCACTAAGTATATTCTTTTCGATCTACTGGTGTCAAAAACATTTGATAGAAAACATGGAGGCAACATATAAGTTCAAACTTGTAAATGACAGAGAAAAGAACTCATCAAAGAACAAACGTATTCTTGTCCTAAAGAATCACGTCACCTGTGTTCATTCCAGATCAGACTTCATATTTTTCATTTGTAGTCTACAATTGTTTTTTACGTATCTATAAACCTGCCAACAATTATGAAATCTATTTTTCCCAACAAGCACATTTAATTGTAAATTCTTCAATCATTAAGTTTTACAGAAGTGAATTTCAGTTTAAAATTAAGTTTTATATGGGTATTTCTGAATACTATCTAAATAATTGAGCAGTTTTTCTCTGTTATCTTAATTTTTTTTTTAACAAAAATATCTTAGAAACAAAACCTAAATTATTATCCATAGTCAAACAATTGTTTACAAAAACTTCCATTTTCAAAATTGCATAATTTTAATCAACCAATAGAACATTATGTAATTCATTACATAATTAATAAAGGTATATGTATTATCATGTAATTCATTACATAATTACCTGTACTGTCAAAACTTCGAAAATTAACCACACATTCCCTAAAAATAGCAAAAAACAGTTCTAAACTATGATTTTATGGCAGAAAGTAAGACTCAAATAATCGCATATAAGACTAGCTTTCCCGTTTCAAATGATACACAAAAAAGTAACTTTAAATTGAAGACTCGTTGTTGATTTCAGTGTTTTAAAAACTGAATCATTGAATAACAAGTATCCCATTCCTCTCAAAATAGGGTTTAACATAAGTTCATACATTGCGATTCAGCATCAAAAGATTCATTTTAGAATTTAGTTGTAAGAACGAGGTACACGAGTTGTTATTTATTGCAAGTAGACGTAAAAGCAAACAATGTCTGAGATTAGATTCGACGTGATTCCTTTATTAAAGTTTTATTTTAAACTGGTACCTTGATGACGGACTTCGTAGTTCTGAGCCATGGTCTGGTGACACGTTGACACCGAAGCTATTGCGATTCATTCTCTAAACTTCCAAACCACATCAACGTGAGGACTTTGAGTTTCAACTGATTCATTCCCTGTTCGGTCGAGTAAAGGGACTGATGCAGTCCTTTTACACGACCGGTCTTCCTTGCACCAGGATTTTAACCAGTCATGCGTTCGAGACCGTGATAATTCATGCTATCACGGTCACAAACAATATTCGAGCCAGATACCTTGTTAGAGTAATTATTGATAAATACTACACAACACGCATTAACAGTTCCTCATCTTAAATAGATCAAATAAAAATAGTTTAAGGAAAGAAAGATCTCTTAATAGACACATAGTTTACTTGACATAAATTACTTCATTTCTAATCAAATTTACCCAATTACCATGGTGTATACCACTGTTCGGGATGACAAGAAATGCCCATTCCTCTCATTAGTTATTAAGTTGGATAAACTACCGTGTCATACAGAATATTACATCGCTACCAATGCTTAAAATTGTCCATAATTCATTTTTAGAATTATCTTCATACAACACAAATGATCGCAGGGTCGCGATATATTCCCTTGCATTTTCTAAAAAAGATTGATCTTGCATGGATATTTTTAGAAATATTTGTTTTTCAATATTTATGTCTAAGATGTGATATGTGTTATGCATTTTAAATATAGTTCAAATTCATCTTCATTCATATATATTCTTTCTCATATTCTTCAATCATATATAATTAAAAATGATACGATTATGAGAACTAAACATTCCTTTTTCTATTTTATTTAATAAAAAAATCTACTTCTTGATTTTTTTAAATACTTATCGTTTTGTAGTGTTGTAGTCTAATAAAAAAATAATCGTTTTAAATAATTTTGGCAAAATAAATAAATCGTTTTCAAGAATAAATATTACTTTAAGTTATTTTATTTGACTAGTTTTTACTGACTGGCAAATTTTACTTAACATAAATAAAACAAATGTACGTAAAGTGAATCAAAATGAATGTTATTTTACATAATTATTACATATTTTTTTACATTTCCTTGAAATAAAAATTAACCTTGTACAACATTTTAAGAAACTTTTGAATGTCATTAAATCTTTTGATATATAATTACACTTAAGAGTAATTGCCCTAATAATCAATTAATAGCGTACAAGACAAGTAATAACAAAATAACATTAAAATTAATACCATGGTAATTAAGAATTAATTACCATCATGAGCAAATAATATATTTTTTCTTGTAAAAGAAATTTTATAAGATAAAATGAGGTTAGTTAGACAAAATTATTGAAATTGTTTTTTTACTTTTGTTGTGTTGCTTATTTTATAAAAATAATTTAAAAACCCATTATACGTATAATAAATATATAACATATTTATCAACCAAACTTATCCTAAAATTATATTTTAAACTCATTGTTTTTTTTCTCTATTTTTGAAAACGGAACAGTAGCACTTTGTTAAACTGTGAATTTGACTGCCAAAAAAAATAATGAAGATATCAACGAATTTGAAATTATTTAATGAAAGTAATACAGTCCCCAAACACTTCACATGGTTAATAAGTACTAGATTTAAGCTGAATGGAATATTTACGGAACCATGGGAGTTAATGAATTATTTTGCAGTTCAGAATCTGTACAACTGAGATGAACAAGATTCGTTACTCTAAAGAAATATCCGGAATTATTATAAAGAGGTTTATATATATATTCATAAGTATTTTGAATAATTAGCTGAGTATGTGTCAAATTAAACACAGTAGTCCCTAAACCGTGACACTCGAACCCAGGAATCCGGATTGCTCGGATATTATATCCGATGCAGAAATTATTTCTGCTGTCACAGTTAATGAAAAAATGCCGAAAAAGGACGAAGTTAACGTTGAGAAGATCGTACAAATCCCTAAATTATCATATCAGAGTCTAAAGGTTGTGGAAGCCACCTTCCATATTTTGAACAAGATGCATTGCTTATGTTCATTCGTCGTCTTCGTGACGATGCAGCAAAACTCAGAGTGCAGTACGGAATACACAACAGGACATTCATATTTTTTTTTTTTTAAAAAGTAACCTGTTTTTGTAAAGTCGACTACTTAATTTTTATTGTACATAAACAACTTTATGCCTTCATAAAGTATTTTTCTGAAGTGTGTATGATCGGGGAAAAATATGTATGCTTTGTATTCATTAATTTTCATATGTGGTAAATGCTCTATGTCTTCATAAAGTACATGCTTAAAGGATATGTAGGCAGTTTAATTTCTGCTGTATTCACGAGCAAGTGCAGTGCAATATTTTCTGAGGAAACACACGTACCAATTCAGTTTTTATCCCATTCTCTATAACCTGACATATTCACAAACTCGGCCACTCTTAGATCCACACTAGGCCAAGTTTTCGGGACTCTAATGCATTACTTAATTTTCAGCATATTTTATTTAAATTGTAAAATTGTATGCGTTATTAATTTTATAAAAACTGTTAAAAATGGGAAATAATGCAATCTGTGTGTGCAACTCTTATAAACTTATATTTAAAAAAAAAACTATTTCATTACAAATAAATGTAATTTCATAAAAAAATACTTCAATAATTTATTTATCTACTTGAAATGCTTTTACCAAAAGTATTGGGATGGAATCACCACAGTTCCAAAAACGATGTAAATTTTTTTCCCCAAAAATTATTTTTATTATAAACTTGAAAAATTGTAGAAATGGTATTTAACTACAATCATATTTTGCTGAAATTAATTGATTTAAAACTAACTAAATTTTTATTACTTTGATAGCAATACAATAAAACAATAAATTAGTTGTAACTTGCGCTAATTTATTTTAAATATGTTAGAGATAAAAATAAAATGACAGATTTTAATAGATAAAAGATTTTAATAAAAAGATGATTTTAATGTTTCATATTACTTATTGAATACTATAACTATTCTGCTTTTACAAAGAATATTCGTAATTTTTTTAATATTATCAAAATTTTATAAATGAATCTTTTCATGGCTAACATTGAAACCATACGAATAAATTAGTTTCAAAATTTTTATTAATCAAAATTTAATACAACAGTCATTTTCGTCTTTTAGAATCATCTTTTTGTTCCGGTTGTCCCAGATCTATAGTACCAAAAAGAATAGGATAGACAAGCTGGTTTCCTTTGTCCCAGGTATAAATTTTACGATGCTTGGGGTTGTATGAGATCATGCTGTTGTTTCTGAAAGGGTTTGAAAATTGGATATTAGCTTCCAAAACTTTATTCTGATATAGATCAAAGGCAAATCTGATACGTGTAGAAGGGGCTGTAACAGAGTCAACTGCATACAAAACGCCACAAGCTATAAACATTTCTCCAACATTTCGATGAGGCAGTGTCACATTCCATATGTATTCAGTGTGTAAAGTATAAGGATGTAGTTTCCTCACCATGGTGTTATTCGTGTGCTTTGCTGAATATACTACCCATAGACCATTCTCATCTGCCATGACGTCCATATAGCCTAATTCGGTCGAATATAGATATGCTCCGTCTGAGTAAGCTGCATCTCGAATTTTTTCAATAGAATCTCTTGGGGGTGAGAATTCGGAACGAACAAGTATTTCACTGTTCTCTTGGTTGTAATAAAAAGATCCATTGTAAACCAGATGCCCGGTTCCTGAAAAAGGAAAAGGTAACTCATGACGATGGCTGTGATTGTCATTGCGGAAATCTTCTCGGTTTTTGAACTCATACAAATGGTTAGTATCCGATGCGACTATGGCGTAATATCTTTGATCGTCTTCACTGTTTGGCATCGAGTCTTGGAACCAAGCTCCAACTTCCTCTTTAGAAGAACGCTGAAACACAGGTTTTCCAAGTTGGTGGATCATACAATCTAAGAAAAAAGCATGTTTTTAGAGCTAAGTAATGACATTTCATTTGTTTGTAAGTATTCAGATACAAAGAAAGAGTATGATAATTAAAATATTTTCAATACATCTAGAACAGTTTTATACTTTAAGAAAACAATTTTTATGGATGGAAAATCTATAGCTCTAGTGAATTTGTTATTTTCATGTTTTTAAGTATTTAATTTCATCTGTTAAATTTTTCATGCATTCCATAATAACGGAAAAAAATAAATAGTTTTTTATTTCATTGGACATCAGTTTGTACTATATGCGTTTATGTAAATAAATGTGTCGATAAATGAATACATTTTATATTTTTTAGAATATATTTGAAAATTTCAGATAATAAAAATCCCCATAGTGTATCGTCGAATAATGCATATTGGTGCTAAAGTAATTTTACTTATAATAAAATAAAATAAGGTTTATATTATATTTCGTGATAAATAAATTTTTATTTTTCTACATAATGAAAATTATACTATACATGAGTTTCAAATAATCAATATTAATTTCACTTGATAAGTCACTTTATATTATGTGTTTAAAAATGTGAATAAAAGTATAAAATTATGCATTAATTTGTAATATATCTTACTAAAATAACAGTGTGCTTTATTATTCTCATCGTCTGGAAGCAAACATGAAAATAAAACCTCAATTAAAAATGAAATGCTTTATCTTATAACGTCTGAGAAAATTATTAAACATTAAAATGTTGAAACTCTCTGATTTCTATGTATCTAGACGAGATTAAACATAATTTTAAGGAATTTACTTTTAGATATAAATGTAAATAATTTATAGAGTTTGCAGAGAGATAATTTATCATTTTTACAGTGAAAGGATTTTAAACTATTTTTAAATTAAAGCATTTTTATAGGACAAAAGTAACTGTTTAAACATTTATGTTTCTTAATCAGCTTTATAATTTATAATTTAATATTTAAAGTTTGGGTAAAAATTTTGCTTCTAAATCAGCGTTTTTGTTTTTCTTTGTACAATTTTGAGTGCTTATATGGACTTAAAACCAGTGTTTTCAAATACAGTAATTATGGTTCCATTGATATTTGTCTAATTCGTCGCATATAATTTAAGTAGTTTTCTAGAATTCTCAAAATTGTGTAGAAATTTCAGAATCTAAAATCATTGCTAGAATTTTGAGTCCAAGGTTTTGAAGGATTATTTTCTGTGAATTATACACAAAACACATATACCCTTTCATGCGGCATTTAGTTAGTATGAAATTATACATATAATTTCATACTAACTAAATGCCGCGAGAAAGTAAGTATAATATAGATATAAGCACACAAGTATATATACATATATGTGTGTGTACGTGTGTGCATATATAAATATATTCTTATTGTCAAGTATTCTTATTGCCTAAAAATTCATAGATGCCAAGTTTAATGTTGTATGCAATTATTTTTCTAGTTATCTAGAACTCGATCAAATGCCTCATACATAATATACAGTTGTAGGTAACATGCAAATATTTATTATATGTAAAATTCAAATTAAAATGTACAATACTGCAATTGATTTAATGAATCATTGAAAAAAAACGTAAGCTTAGGTTGAATATGCTAAATTCTGTATAATCTATTTGATGGAATTTAATTACTTCAGAAAAAAATAAATGATACTTCAGAATGGTGTATATAATCTCGGAAAACTCTTTTTATGTATGATAGTACTATATGGAACACTTTTAAATCTCATTTAAATGCAAGATTCACAGTAATGCTATATCAAATGAAAGAGCATGCTTTAACTTTTTTTTTGTGATGTTAACATTTCTTCATATTACCTTACCTTTCTAACAAACGGAATTTTAAAGCTATTGGTCTTATAAGTCGATTAAGTTTTTAAATAGTAGTGTTATGATAATTTCTTTTCGAAACCAATTTGTAAAAATATTGTTTCGTCTCCAAACATTACTCAAACATTTAAATTGTAAGGATCCAATTCTTATACTCTGTGATCTAAGATAGTATATGGAATCATTGAGGATATGTTGAATTAAGTTCTAATGTATACATCTTTCCTAACAGAATTTATGTTCAAAAAACTTACAAATAATGATAATACTGATCTTTTTTATTAGTATCTGTATGTTTACAATTAGTATTATTTTAAATTTATTTGATAGGAGCGATTAATAATTTTTGTAGAATTTTCCAATAATTCTTCCAGCAATATAATTGTGTGTTTCAGGTTATAGCTATCTAAAAAAAGAATAACGACTGTTCTAAGATCATACGAAGTTAGGATTTTTGCTTTGACGAAAAATACGAATTTATTTTAAGTGTTTTTATTTCAAATATTTTATGAATTTTTATCAAAAAATTAGTTTTAGATAGTGACTGTTAAAATATTAAGTGTTTTTCTTTTGACAACAAAATCCGTTGTTGTTAAAGTAATCTATGGTGGATTAAAAGTATAGAAGACTTCAGAATATGTTTGCTCATAAAAATAAATAAAAATATTTATAATTATAAATTAAAAAAAAACGATGTTAAAACATTCTGTAGAGAGAGAGAGAGTAATTTATATATATATATATATTATATATATATATATATTTCCTAAAACAATATTAAGTCGTGTTAGTTCTGATGATTTAAAACAATCAAAAATGATTTTGCCAAAAATTACATTTTTAAAGGTATTAGAAAATTATACTCTTTGAGTAAATTTGCATACTTTGGTAGCGTAAAAGAAATAACTTACTGTCTTTTCTAGGTGGCGGAGGAGTGAGTCCACTTGTATTTGTAACAGCCACACTCAGTACTTGGGACACATCTAATGTTCCTGAAAACATACATAAATATATTGAAACACTTTTTAAAAAAAAGGTGGGGAGGGGGAATATTTATTTAGAAGAATATTTTAAACCATCAGCGTAACATCAATGATGTACAAAATATTTTGGATTAGTCCCACTTTTAACAAAATGATGTATTTAAATTAACTGTATTTCAAAATCCAATGTAGTTTATTCATAGACTTTATAAACTTTTAAATCGGAAAATAATTCCTGATTCGTTTTAAAACATATATTCTACCTGTGAAACCAATTTGTAACATTCAGTATAAAACATAATGTCTTGTAACAAATTACTAAACATACTGAAAAGTATTTAAGTGCATACGTCTCCACTGTACACTACTCGAAACTTGTCTTGACTTATTTAAATCCCAAAGGAGGCATCAGGAAACATATATTCCGTCTGAAATACAGAAAAGCTACAAGAAGTTAAACAAACCTCCCAAAGCCTCTTCGTTCTCATTTGAAATTTTCCTCCCCAAACCCGAATGGGGAACAAAGCTCCTGAAACTATATACGCTCTCATTTTTCAAACTTCGTGTATGGGAAACATAATTTATACCTAAACAGAGGTCTAAAATATTTCTTAAGCTGCAGGATCAACAGAATTCTAGACAAATATTTTGTTTCTTTTAGTACATGAAATGTGTAAGTAGACGCCATGTTTTTCTTTTTCACACATTTGACGGATATATTTGTGAAAACATTTCATTTATTTCACGATTCTAAAAAGAGAATTTAAAACAATTCTATATCTTTGAGATAAAAAAAGAAAAGGAAAAGAATAGGAAGATAAGGAACAAACACAATGTTTAAAGATTACTGGAAGTTATGTAAAAATAACTTTTTCAATAATTTTAAAGCAACTTCGGTGACATTTTAAACATCGATTGAAGCTTCATATGAATTAATTTTACTAAACAAATAAACCGATATTATATATGCTATCAGTGTCATGAATTACATAGACAAAAGACGCATTCTAGATCCAAAGACTCATGAAAAATGTAAATGAAATCAATTACAAAGCGAAATTCTATAACTCATTAACAAAAATAAACTGTTAGGCTTTATGATATAAGTATAAAAAGGGAAACAAATGAAATAAGAATTCATGACTTTTATTAATGGATTTACTCCCCCTTTCTTGGCATGTTAATAAAGTATTTACACACACACAAACATATTATATATATAAAAGTGGTTTTATTTATGATAACTTCACAAGCGGGAAAAACGATAGATGCCGAGAGAATAAGAGAAATTAACATTGAACATTGTGTTCGCCGATAATGAAAAAGTTTGCAATCTGCAAATGAAAAATTGGCTTACATCATTTAATTGATTACTTTAATACAAAAGTTAATGCGTGCTTATAATTATATTTGTACAGTTGCTGAAAGTCTAGAAACTAAATTAACACAGACTAGCGTATGTATTCGAATCTGAACCTCCATGGATTCTGCGCCGCATGCTAAATTCTCAACAGGGTTTTATGAAAAAAAATAATGTAAAATGGTTTGTTTATATCCGGTATTTATATATATACAAAATTTAAAAAAAATTACAATGAGAACTAATAAGAAGGGTCAATGAGAACTTATTTATATTACCAGTATTAAAGACTTTTAAATACATACATAAATTTTTAATTGTTCTAACCGTCAGTATAATGTACAATTTTTCCCACCCGCCTTTGATTTCAAGCCATACCCAATTATCATTTTCAGTAACATTAACATTGGACAATGTTTTGTCTTAGATTCGAATAAGTGCGGTACTTATTCCTGATAGAAAAATCTTTTCATCCTTTAATATGGAAATGAAATGTGTATGGTATGTTTTGTCTGCTATATTATTATTAACTGGATCTGGCATTGGTATCAAAAATACAAAATGAGTTAGTCCGTAATATATTACAGGAAAAAAACTAAAATGTCGAACACAAGAAGCGGCGGTGATAATATTTTTTTCCAACTATATTTCATCTCCGTAAAAAAATTATTTTATAAACCTAAAAACCAAGCAACCTCTGTTATTTTTATAAAAAGTCAAACTATACTACGTTCGTGGTAAAATACAAAGCATTTCGGAGAAAAGATAACACATTAATATGCATATTTAGTGAAATGTACTTATTATTGCCCATTCTTACACACACAAAAATGTGAAAATATTTTACAATAATTTCTGTCAAATAAGATAAGTTCTATGATAAGGTTTCTAACAGGCTTTTTATGGTTTTGCGACATTTTTATTAATAAATGAAAGGGAATAATCTATGAAATATAGCTCTGTGCTTTCAATGTTCTGCCCTAAATTTGTTAAGATTATTTTGTTAATGAAAATTATTCAAGTATAAAAAAATCAGCTAAATTTAAATCAAAATATATACATCTTTAGTAAAACAATTTAACTATGTTCAGCCTTTGTAAATCCCAATTATGCACAGATATTTCACTAACATACTTTATATGTATACAGTTAATTATGCATCAAAATGCAGTAATATTATGCAGTAAATAATGAAATTATTATTTAATATTACATTTTTTTACAAATAAATGAAACGTAGCCGTTAAACTCTTTTTTTTTAAAAAAAAACTGTATTTCGTATTACAATTTTCGAGTATTATACGAGGGCTGTTTTTTAAGTAGTACAAAGGTCGGTTTTTTTAAAAAAATATAACAACAATATTTTGTTTCAAAAAACCTTTACTTTAGAATTATGCACACTTTTGCCTATTTTTTTACATAGTTGCCGAATTTATTAATGCACTTGTCATACCTTAGAACTAAGTTTTTAAAACCCTCTTCAAAGAAGTCTGCCGCCTGGTCGGACAGTTCACGGCCGCTTTCACTTCTTAACGGCGTGGCACGCTGTCAAAATGTGTTTTGCTCCACCACGATAACGCAAGGCCTCAGACTTCTCGAACGACTCGGGACGTAATCGAATCTTTTAGCTGGGAGATTTTGGACTATGCACCTTACAGCCTCAACCTTGCTCCTTTAACGATTTCCTCCTTTTCCGGTACCTCAAACACAGTTTTGGTGGGAAGCACTTCAGTGACAACGAAGAAGTGAAGGTGGCCGTGAAATCTTGGCTGTCTAACCAGATGGCAGACTTTTTTGAAAAGGATTTTCAAAATTTAGTTCTAAGGTATGAAAAGTGCATTAATAAACTTGGCAACTATGTAGAAAAATACGCAAAATTATTTAGAATCCTAAAATAAAGGTTTGAAACAAAATATTGTTGTTATTTAAAAAAAAACAAATGGACCTAACTTAAGAAGCAGCCCTTGTATAGCAACAAGTTTTTATTGAAAATAGTGAATATATTAGAATTTACATCAATTAAAATTAAGTGTAGCTTAAGCTGTACGATTTATTTATCTTTTGTTTTCCTGAAAATTAGATATAGTTTATTGTAGCTGAGTAAAATAAATACGTAATTTAAATTTCGCAAAGTATGACAGCTACAGTTTTTAGTAAGAACATAAAACATACTACTGCCTTAACACAAAAAAATAATTTTCTTTTTGAAACATCTAACACTAAGGCTTACAGAGAGAGAGAGAGTATCATATTTCAAATTTTTTTTATCAATTTAAGAAATTCCTAACGATTTTTTTCATTCATATATTTCACAAAAAGAGAGTGTTCTAGTTTGAATAAACTTTCCAATACTTTAATCCCAAGGCTTTCTTAAGAGTTTCGATTTTTTTCACATTCTTTAGAAAATTGAAACTTTCTTAATTTGCACCTCCATTGTTAAACTTTTATAAAACTATTCTGAATCCTCTAACCCTTATGCGTTGGTAAGAGGGGGAAAGAAGAAAAGAAGTATCTCCAACCAATTCTGGAAACAATTTATACTGTCTAGATATTTTCTACTCCTAAGAAACCACGCCACTTATTATTTATTCTTTCTATTTCATTCTATTTTCTTTTGGTATTTTGGCAACATGACGATGGTCGTGTTCTGGATAAACAGCTTACTAACATCAGTCAGAGAAAGAACTTTCCCCTCTAAGGTCCAAGTGGTCGGATTAAGCGTCAAGTAATTCGAGAAGAACAAGAAAATCTCATTCTTCTTTATGTCTTAGGAAGGTCTTATTTTCTTTTTGTTGCTGAGGATCGACTTCTACTCTCAGTATTATTTAAGCATTAGCGTCCGTCTTCATTTCCGGTCCTTTCTTGAGACACATGAAGTACCTTTGGCAAAAATCTACTACACACAGGATAAACATGCTATTTTTCTTTCTTTCAGTATTTTTTCTTTGGGCCTAGACTTTTATTTATTCAATAATTGGTCAGAAAATTGATATTTTTTTCTTTTTTCTTTCATGATATGGTTTCTCTACGATTTTAGGATAATATCAATGAAGAAAATATACGTATTGTTTACAAATGCATTTTTAAATTAAAATACGATTAATGTATAAAGTGTATAAATGCAATAATATGACGTTATGACGTACATGAACTCCAAAAAGCGTTATGAATATGAAAAAAATATATACATAAATATCTCATTATTATGATTTGTCAACACATATGACATTTCAGTTATCACCAAAGTCAGGAAAAAAAATTTCGTAGAATTTTTTTCCTATTTTTCAACTGTAATTTAAATATGTTAATGATAAATTTAAAAATAAAATAAAATAGTAATGGAAAAATTTTATTAAAAAAATTAAAATTTGGAATAATTATAAATACTATTTTCGTTGCGTAAAAACGAAGTGAGGAATTATTAACTATAAATTCCATTTAATATCCTTTAGTTGGAACGAAATTCGGTCGCAATTGAATAAGATAGTATGTATATATAATACAGGGAAATGATTAAATTAGGGATTTGATCAAATCTCTAAGGTTAACGATGAATTCACGGAAGATGTTAAAAAAACGTCTCATCCCTGAAATGTGTTAGTGAAAAGTTGAAATGAACACGCGCGCGCGTCAGTGAATTTTTTTTTCTTCACTTGCTACCACTCCTTCTTACCAACCGTGTCAAACATTATTCAAGGAAAGTTGCGTGCATTTGTGTTTTTTTTTTGGTATATTCCCAGTTTTTTTTTTTAAATAACAACTTACCTAAACACCAGTCCAGATGTAGAAAAAAAGTCTAACGAAATTTGTATCTGAAAAACAGTTTAAGGAATCTATCAGGGCGTAATCGAACAACCAGGATGGGGAAAAAAACCTTAAAAGACCTCTCGAAGCTACAGAAGAAGCTGTAATAATCATTCAACAATTTAAACTCACATCACAACTTAAAACTGCAACCAACACATAAACAGTACTATTGTGGGGAAAAATACGATATCACAGGGAAGTAAGTACTAAAAAACTTTGATTCTGTAGACAAAATCCGAATCCAAGGTCCAGTTGTAAAAATAGTGTAAATGGAACGTTTTTATCGAACATATTTAGCGAAAGACACATCAGTCAATGGACGGAGTCAATCCACGGAGGAAGAAATAAAGTACTGTCTAGTTTGAAATCAAAATACCTAATACCTACTTCAGTTGTAATGGAATTATTAAAGCCTTGCACTGTATGTCAGTGTAAAAAAAAATTCCAAAAACAGGATTCGTTGTTTACCCAATTGTGTATCTAGCGGCATCAATGAAAGTAGCCAAGCTAATTTAAACGACTTACAGTCGATCCCAAATAGAATTTACAAATGGCTATAAGACTACCTGGACCACCAGATGAAATTCGCCCTTACTCGACCGTTGACTTTACAAAGAGGTTCCGCAGTTGCAATGGAGTTATTAAAATATTTTTGGAAATATGTTTTTCCCCCTCATATACTACAAAGCGGAAACAGGCGTGAGTTAACAACAGTAGTCATACATGAATTAACAACCCTGTGGTCAACTTGCGAAACTGTAAATAGTAGGCCTAGACATCCAGGTAGTTAAGAATCCATTGAGCAACCAAAGAAAGATGTTGGCTATGTTACGCGTTTTGCCAATTGACAATGACACAAAAATTTGGCTATAGGTTCTTACATGTTCAATTCTGAAAGAATTCCTCTTTTCATCGAACCATTAAACGATCACCTTACAAAGCTTTGTTTATAACAAATCCAAAAACAGGAATCCAATCTAGTCATATTTTGAAAGTTTCTTGAAAAACTTGTAACTGAAAAGTATATGGATCTACTTCTTAATTAGAAAAACCATATAATATATATATATATTTTAGAACCAAGAGACTTACTAGTAGCTTCCTTAGAGAACAACAACTGCGCTTCAGCTTCAAAAGGTCTACATGCATTTGATTTTAATGATTACAATGCTTCTTCAAATGATCTAACAATAGTCCAATCAATTAAAAATAACACTATTTTTTTAGTGTCACATTATCTACCTGCAGCAGATTTATTCACGAAATAAGCTTTAAATTTAGATGATCTATCCGAAATTGTGTGAATAAATTTCTGTAACAAAAATAAGAAATTCGTACTAGTTAACAACTCTACTTCAACTCCGGCTTCAACAATTGAAACATCTGTAGTGTTACTTGCATCAGAAGAGGAAGCAGCAGTCAGCGACAGTAGATCATATTGTTTTTGCAGATTAGAATCAAATGGAGGCCATTCATGTGTCATTGGTAAAAATCCGGTGTAAGCAGTATATGGAAATATAATAAAATGAGAAAGATATGGATCAAAAGTTCTATGCTATTTATATCAAATATAAGAGAGCATTAAAGATCAAAGAGAATATGCTGCAAAACACCTGAAAAGATCAGTTGAATAAAGAAGTTTGTTTTTGAAGATGTTTAAATATGTGTTAGTGTTTTTCGTAGTTTTTAGCATGTACCTAAGGTAACTTGAAGTATATTAGATAGAAATAACATCATGGGGATCGTATTAAAATTAAAAAAGAATAATTTTTACCAAATTAGTACCTCAGTTTGAATTATAAAAGATTAGCTAACTATAAACACTATTCCAATAACTACTGCAACATTTAACGCACAGCTTCACAGATTAATTTAATGTCTGTACGAGATTGCAAAACAAATTAGCCTTAACTGTAGGATTAATAATGTGTGTTAATAATATGTGTCAAAGAATTAAAAAAGTGCTCCTCTGAACAGTCGAAATTACCAAGTAAAACAAATTAATTTGCTTGTAAGCAAAAGAAACGTATTTTGTAACTCGAGATGCTAAAAATCAATAAGGTGTTTTAATAAAATTGAATAAATATTTCAATTATTAATTATTTACATTACTGAAAAATAATGTTTAATATTTTGCTCTAAAAGAGTATTCTTTCTTTTAAAAAAATATCAACTTATATATAAGTATCCATTTCTCTTTTGTTAATTAGTTTCGATTAAACAATTTTGTATTTCGATGGCTATTTTACTATTTATTCTATATTTAATAACATACAGTTTACAAAATAAGTACTTTTAAACAATTTTAACAATATTTTTTCTGTTTTCACTAAAACAGTTCAAGGATTTGACCGAATCCCTTACTTTCTTCAGGAAAATGACTCAAAGACGTTATTTTAACATCTTCCGTCAATTGATCCTCAAGCTAAGGCAGCGTTTCTAGAACTGTGGAGGACGCCTCTGGGGGGGGGGCATGACAAATTTACGAGGGGGTGCGGAGCATATTAGAAAGTTGAAAACAAAAGATTACTTAAGAAATTATTAATTCATGTAAAGTAAACAAACACAAAATACATACTGATATAATACACTTATAAATGTACAAGCACTGCACAATGTATTTTATAAATGACTTAATAATACTAAATTAAGAACACAAGTTTAAAGGTTACTAGCGACCCCATGTGTCTGGGCTTTTTATATAAAAATGATATCCTAAGATTAATACTTATCTTGATAATTTGTACGGTTAATAATTAATCCCTTAACTGCCGGATAAAAGTTACGCAAATCGTCCTTCAATGCCACCGTTTTCGTCGTAGGCACGCGTTTATGATGTATGGAGGGGAGAAAAGGAATAAATAAGCAAATATTACGAAATAAGTAAATCCTTCAGGAACAATACCAAGGTCCTTTTATTGTATTCCAAGCAGTGCACAGAAAAAAACGTATTTCGGAAAGACGTATACATACATCTGGGACAATTATCGCTTTGGTTAGAGAGACGTCTATATACGTCGTTGGTATGAAAAAGATTAAAGTCGTGTTGCAGCTTTAGCGTCAAAGTATTGTATTATTGAATTCAATACATTATTATTGTATGGAGAGGGACACGATGAAAACTATGACTGAATATTGGTTTGCTATTATTCAGAGTTTGAGAAGCACTGGGCTAAGGGATTTGATTTAAGGCGATATGGCTTGATTAAATAAAACATATTTAGTATAAAATTCCTCTGGTAGGTGGTGCTGTAACACAAATGGTACTTATTTGCATACATTCAAAATCACAAAGAGCATTTCTCTAATAGCGTATGCCTATTAATATTATTCTTTGAGAAAATAAAGGAGGATTCCGTACGAGTAGTAGTTGCTTCTCTGCGTGCACATCATACCTTCGTTGCAAGAGAAAGCTCTATTAGTAAAATTGTTCTAACAGAACTAGCAGAACTTCCGTTGCAGCTGTGAAAGAATTATACCGTAGGAAGCCCTACCATCTCCATATGCCCTACACAAAATGATACAGAAATGAGAAACAATTGCAAAACTTGGAATATTTCCAGGTAAAAGACGAAAGCAAATGCCGTCTTCTATCATCGAAAATGATACTATCGTGGCCATTGAAACCATTGATACGATTCGTGAAACGCCCAAAATTTTCGAACATGTCCATCAATACATGTTACGTTTATGATGCCAATGGAAGCAATTTCAAGTACCTCCTGTGATGATTTTAAATATGTCATACTTTTAACTTATTTATTTATTTATTTTGTAATAAAGCATTGTACAATACATTCTGTATTGTGGCCTTACTGTTTTTTGTTTCTTTATCTCGTTAGGGTTAGGTTTCCGTCAAGGCATTCAGATGTAATTATGGCTCTTCAGGATGTTCTCTACCTTCCCTCCAAGTTTGTATATGGCATTCGGGGACACCCTTTATTGGTGAGCAAAAATTTAAGGACGAATCTGATAAATTAACATGGAATGAACAGGGAGTGAAAATTAAAGTATCCATATTTTCACTGATTACGGGCAGGTAAGATAGGGTATGTTTAACATATATGTGGGCGAATCAAAATAAATAGTAGAAATTAAATTGAGGATGTGTGTCCAGGATCTTAGCAACTTAGCGTACATGAATTTAAGCAACGATGAGTTACTGTCTCAGAAATTGATAATCCAAAAAAGCAATTACATAAATGACATCTGATTTAGCTTACTGGAAATCAAATCACTGGAAACATGATGTGAGTGTATATTTATGTCAAAATATAATGCAACACAAGGGCTACATGTGACCGACCTCGTAATTTTAAACCACGGTCAGGTGATAAGGATGACACTGAGATGGATCTATTTCTCCAAACAACCACACCAACGGGAGGATTTCGAGCCACAATAGAACTATCTTGTATCAGCCAGAGGATCTTCAGTGGAACTAGGACTCGAATTCATGACACACAGGCTACCAACTCGGGACTATGGCCACTAAGTTACCACAGCCGTTCTGGAAAGTTTGACGGTTGAAGTTACTTAGAGTGGCTTCGGAATTTCTGTACCTCATAACATCAAGTTTCATCATTCAATTTCAAGAGTTTGGAGTGATTATCAAACTAAAAAAGCAGCAATCCAAGGATTGAGTAGTCGCCCACAAGCTACCACATAAACTATCAGTATATTTACCACACACAAACAATCTGTGTAATTTTCCCCCAGAGACAAACAGCATATAGAAGAAGAAATTGTAAGCCACATATTACAAATTACTGGATGACCAATATTGAAGTTTATCATTCCCAGGAAGCTCCTCAATAGCATTCTATTTGCACGATGACCAGTACGATGTGTGCCATGTGCTTGCTTATCAAAGATGGTGTTTATTGTGATGCTGGAAAAATGAAAACTGGATAGATCAGCAGTCAGTTAAAGTACCATTTACGGATAACTCAGTCGATTTAGTCTGACTAGTTATTCTAAATGCATAAATACATGAAAAGAGCGGGGAACACACAATAATCTCTCTAACATTATCGAAATGATCCGTTTTGGAGACTGCAGAATTTTTGACTGAAGAACATAATTTTTTTATGAAAAATAAAAATCCCCCTCTCGTCACTGTGCTTAAATTTTTATTATAGTATAATAAACTGAAAATGAAAACAATAGACAATATAGGTGTTAATGGACATTGAGATACATTAAGTTTATCAGGATTAAATAATTTTATTTTAAAGATTAATAATTGAATTGTATTAAGGCTATAAAGCATAGTGCGGTTCGATTAACAATTTAATGAGTTTAAATCTATTGTTTTAATTAAAATGTATTGAACATTTGCGCGGTGAAATAAGTTTTACAGGGCTGAAAATATTTATTTTAATTTAGATAGTACAAATACAATTTATTTTATTAAATATACTCACATCAATTATGTTTCAGAAAATATAATTATTTCTTTAAAATAATTTATTTGAAAGGATTAAACTTCATCATCTCAAAATAATTTCACCAATCATAATTTACAACACAATTTATTTAATTTTTGAAAAATCAATGTTGCCAGACGAAAAAAGTAAAACAACATAAAATACTCTAACTTAAAAATTTCCATATTACTATCAGAGTTTTAAATTACGCATAGCATTACACCTCACGTCACCAGTTATCACTAATTGGTTGCACAGACATCATTTATCATTATTATTATCACTTTCTTCCATAGAAGTGGCATGACTAATAGCGCATATACCTAAAATAAATAATTTTTCCTAGCAGACTAACATGACTTAACGTCAGAAAATTTCTTCCATAAAATTTTGCGAACAATCCCCTCTGCCCATTTCTCATGCTTCAGGTTGAAACCTTTATCGCTTCGGAAGCCTTCAGTTGTGCCCGAAATTTGTAACACGACGATGTGGCATGAAGAAGAGACTTGGGTGAAACTAAAAAAAGAGAGAGTGGAGAGTAATGTAAGTGAAGTTAAGTGTGGGAAATGCAAAGAGCGTCTTTTATGATTATGAGCGGAATGTTTCCGGAACCGTAGGTTTTAATTAAAGACCCGTTGTGACGTAAAGGGTAAGGAAGCTCCGCGTTTCGTCTGATTTATGGAGCATTACTAGAGATTACCACCAAATGAATATTAATGATTCGTCTTCTTTTGTTGAAGCTCCATTTATGGATATTTTTAGAACACCGTTCCTTGCACTTTAGAGAAATGGACGATCAATAACATTCACGTCACTTCTAAAGAACACACATTTTGTTTTAATGAAATTCTGAAATTTTACAAGATAACGTGCAAAACACAATTTTTTTCTCGTGTACTCCAAGAATGATAAATGTTTGAAGAAACAAGACTGCTTACCTTCAATATGCTCTTAAGAAAGAGTTGTTTACCTAATCCGTTACAAGAGTTAATAAATGAAAAAGAATGTTATTTGACACAAGAGGTGTTTACTTTAGTGTTACGTGTCACAAGAGTTCTTTAAAATATTCCCAAATAATTATAATTTTAACTGTACAGGCATATAAATGGAAATTAAATCAATGAAATGTATTTAATATTAATTATGCGAAGTTGTATATTACAAGAAGGAATAAGAAATAGAAGAAACGATTATAATTAGGAAACAGAATAAGACAAAAATAACATTTTAACAACGAATAAAATATGTGTAGTGTTATTATAAAAGCATGGAAATAACGCAGGCTCTTTTGGTATCATTTTAAATGCAATTGTAATCAATCCAATTACTTTTATTGCTGATCGTATTATTTCTTCATTGAAAATAGTTAGATATACAACTCGGAAGTCCAGATATTACATGGAAATAATAAGATGGTATTAAAACATAACACAGGAAACGTATGCAAACAATGTACAAGATGTTTGTAAGAACAAAGTAAGATTGCAAACAAGTACAATACTTCCCTATTTGTTTGTTATCCTCTTCAATCCAAAATCCTACAGTCTATTTTAATCAATGAAATTCTACTATTTTCTATGACATAGTTTTTATCTTTTCCCTCAAATTACAATTATCAATTTGTAGATGAAATACTGTAGAAATATGATTTCAGCATCTACAAAAAATTGATGATGTGAAACACTTCGAAAATTAAAGTTGCAGTTAAAATCCTTTTCCAGTTAAACTAGTAAATAAGGCCATAAAACATTGCAGCAATGTCTCGAGTATTTCAGAACCAAAATAAATCAAATAAAATCTTTGAGAGTTCAGATAAATGATCATTACATATATGAGATGCAATATCCCATCCGAATATTTATCTTAATGGGATGAAATTTCAATAGAATATGCAAAGGATTAACTATTGATGATCAATGACTGGCCAACTGGAGATCAAAGCTTGTTCGGATGATATATAAAACAAAGAACAACGAAATGCTAAGACAAAACACATATTAATATGGTTACGTCACCCCACGTGGATTATACTCAATATACATCGCAGAATTATTCTTGAATAATACGAAAATATATCACCATTTGAGAAAAGAAGTGCATTAAGACTAACGAAAACGGGTTGGTTATTTGCAGAATTATTTTGCGCTTGGGTCGAAGCGCTGCTATCAATGTCGATAATATTAATAAGAGTAAGTCGTGTCGGCGTAAAGAGTAACATGAATGTAGCGGTAGACCGAGAGAGAAGACAGAAGAATAGGTAAGATTAGTCATCCCACCAGACAATCATAGTCCCTTATGCATCCTTATCGATGAAGTGACGTGTAACCAAGATTTTAATGACTGCAATAACAAGGAAGACAATTTAAAGAATACGAATTAAAATCGCAGAGAGCATTGCACCAACTTCCCTACACCATTGCACACCGTCAAGCTCATTCGCATTCGTGTCGTGAGCAATCTACCAGTAATATCAGAGACTGGAGTAGAATTTTAATTGGTTTCGAATTCAGCTCAAATGATTAGCACGGTTACAGGTCAGATATTAATCTGATTGTCGTCGGCTACACTTCCTGAGAAACAAAATTTACGCTGTAGATTGTGATTTCATTCGCTAGTAGTACCTTTTTGTTTGTTATCCATGTTGCTTGGATAAGATTTTATACCCCAAAGTTTTGTCCATAATTTTACTTCAATAGGATAATTGGCCGAGCTTGAATCATCATTTTGTTGCTTGCTTCATGCTTTTCTAATACTTCCTAGGTCCAATCAATGATCCATGATGATCAAACCCAATAGATGATAATTGGGCTTTGTTAAATAGGCACCTCCGAAAATCCCAAGGTCATGCTTGCTTAACTCGCCACATTAAATGCATTCGGCAAACAACCCCGCAGAAGGAGGGCATCCGTCAACTCTACGAATCAATGCTTAATTTTGTAAAAGACAATATCAAGATCAGTATTTCATGAAAGTTTTATTGGCATTTCTTGCTTCTCAGTTGTAAAACATTCACCTCATACGATACTGTCAGCATTTATCTCCAATGCACGTAAATCATATCAAATTTCGCCAAATTCGGATAACTTCTGTTCAGGGTCCATTTTTTATGTTGAAAAATATGGTTAGATTGTGCATGATTAGATATCACGTTTCCTTTCACCGACGCAGTTATGTACAGCTTAATGCCACAATATATTACTGTGATGTCTTTAATTTTGAACGAGAAAATATTTTAAAAAATTCGTTCAGTACAAAAAGTATTGTTATTAAGAACTGGAAGCGGATAATAAAATATTATGTATGGTTACTGTGTAATACACTCATGTCCATAAATTAAGGATAATGAAGTTCAGGCAAAAAAAGAGACAGAAGCAAAAAAAATTTGAATTATTTGCAAAATCTATTTATTAAACAAAAGGTAAAGAGCACAAAAATATGCTATATGTTTGACATAATTAATAAAAATTGCGATTTTTACTTCCTGGAGCAAATTTCAAAAAAGAACCTATTTACAAAAAATAGAATAACATGGTTAGCATGATGGTTAGTACGGAGTATGTCTCCCGGACGATGCAATACAACGCCTACGCATGCTGAGTATCAAATTATCAGTCTGATCTTGGAGAATAGTACTTCACTCATCAAGCAATACCCTCCGAAGTTCCGGTAAACAGGTGGGAGGGGGTTGACGGGCTGCAATTTGTCGGCCAAGCATATCCCACACATGCTCTATTCGATTCAAGTCCGGTGAGTATGCTATTCAATCCATATGGGTGATATCCTCCGATTGAAGGCATTCGTCTACAATGTTTGCACGGTGAGGACGGGCGTTGTCATCCATAAACAGAAATTCAGCACCCAAGGCACCCCGAAACAAACGTACATGTTGTTCCAGAATGTCATCCCGATAGATGTGGCCTGTCATTGTTACTCTCTGAACATGCAGGTCAGTTCTGGAACCAAGAATAATCCCCCCCCCCCAAACGAGCCACCCTACACCACCGTAACGGTGTCGTTCAATGGTGTTCTCTTGGTGGTAACGGGTACCTAGCGCACTCCATATGAAAGTCTGGCAAGAATCAGACTGCAAACTAAACCTGGACTCGTCGGAAAACATCACACAAGACCACTGTTGCGGTGTCCATAATGCATGCTCTCTACTCCAGGATAATCGCAGGCGACAGTGAGTTGCGGTAAGGGGAACACTTCTGACAGGCTTACGAGCATATAGACCGATGTGCCCTAAGCGTCTGTACACGGTCTGCCTTGAAACTGTCGCACCGGTAGCTGAAGAGAGCTGACGAGATAGGTCTGATGCTGTGCTCCGTCTGTTTCTTTTGGCAGTAAATGCCAAATACCGGTTCTCATTCGGCGTTGTAACTCGGGGGCGGCCTGTGCTGTAACATCTACTCACATTACCATCATCTTGGCATCGTTGCCAAAGCCTGGAGATGACACTCTGGGCAATTCCAAGTTCCTCGGATACATCCAGCTGGGTACGTCCACATTCCAGTCGTCCGATAATTCTACCACGTAAAAAATCATCCAAATGCTTCCTTTGTGCCATAACTATGCGGTTATTTCACTGAAAGGCTTTTAAAGCGCTTGTGAACAATTTTACTTATTTGCCATCATTCCTTATATACCCTTCTCTTACACTCTCGTCCTTGTGACGTACTCTCCGCGCCATCTGGTGGTTTCCTGTAATTTGCATATTCTTCTTCAATGTGTGTGTGATAATTCTACAGGTGAAATTTTTATTTTAGAGTTCAATTTCTGTGTGATTTTGAATTATCCTTAATTTATGGACATGAGTGTAAATTCATGTATCTGTTTTAAATCTTATTAAACCCAATCAGCATTACCGTAGAACTTGTTTTTGAAATATTTTATTTTTGTGTGATTTGTTTTGTACGATCTCTTTATATGCGGTTATAAATTTAACGACTTTGACGCCTCTGTAATGTGCTTTCTATTAATGCACATATATAAACTTCAAGATGCTCTATAAATTTGTTATAAATAGTCTTTCGACAGTACATGTTCAATGGTTTTCTCTCATTGAGCTTGATTAAGGACGAAACTTGCAATCACAGTGACATTATCGATAATTTGTTAGATTATGAAGACGAACAAGAGAGATGAAGCGGAATCTTTGAGAGCGGATGAAATATATGTTCCAGCTTCCCAGTAAATTGGAAAAGCATTTTTTTTAAAAAATTGATACCAATTTCAGAAGGAATTTGAAATTGCACAAAAGAGCCTTGATCTTTCATAGCTAGTTATCAAGACGGTTACAAGCAACTGACCCACAAACAGTTGCCGTAAAAGCTTATCACTTACTTTTTTTTGCCAAAAAAAAATGACTTGAAATTGTATCTTCGAGTGACGAAAGTGATTTTTAAATAATTCATCACAAGCAGATGTACACTTAGGATTGCAATAAGTAGCAGTGAATTATGTATGTGCATTTTGAAAAATTCTCCATGTATACAATGAGAAATTAAATGTTTTAAAAATGTTTCCATGTGTAATTTAATTGTTCATTTTGTTTGGAAGTACTCTCTCATGAATTTCGTAAATAATTGACATATTTTGTAAGTGTGATTCTTTTTATGCGGTCCCTCTCCACCGCATACGAAAATTATGTTGTACCTCGATTAATGTTTTTGTTATATGTAAGTATTTATGAAATTTTCGAATTTTTTTTAGCGTTTTTCTTATGCGGTCCCTATCTATCGCAGAAAAACACAGATTTTACTGTATTATCTGTATTATTGTTTTATAAAGTTCTATAAATACAGCTCTTTTAAGTTATAATAACTGAATGTAATCGAATGTCATTATCGTAAATTGTAAAACATCTAATTATGGATTTCAGTCGTAAATTATACCACTATATTTGAAAAAATGAAAATATTTTAAATCTACACATTTTTGTTTAAAAATTAGTGCTAAACAGTTTAAATTTATACCCTCACAGTGTGGTAAATTATGAAATAAACACATTCATTAATTAATTTCAAATATTTTTTTAATATTTAAAAAGTTATTCTTTTCAATTAAAATTCAAATGCATCCTGTTTATTTTGATAATAATTTAAATGAATATTCAAATTGAAATGGTTCAAATAGAATTTTTCTTCTTAAATATTTATATACCTAAATTTTAAAAAAATGAAGGAAAATATATATTTGCATGTGTTTATAAGTTCGTTACTTTATAAAAGACGCTTCTAACTTCATTAAAAAGTTTATTGATAAAATTTATTGCACCCTATTGTTTATAAATCAAGGTTGAACATTTAATTTTATACCAGATAAAACTATCACTGATAAGGGTGATTATTTAAAATTGAAATGCAAAAAACGTGACGAACAAAAACATAATATAATAAAATAGATTATTTTTTCCATACAGTATTAGATTATAGGATTCTAATTGAGATATAAAATATTAATTCTAAATATATTTTTTCTGCAATAATTGTAATAAAATATTTCTTCTTGGTTCAATTGTACTAATATTGATTCGTGTTACATTCAATACAGGTGATTCTACGCTCATGCCTAAAATTAAGGCCACAAACATGTTTTCCGTCATAATTTTAATTGCCTAAGAAGTTTGTATTTTATATATTTAGAAGAACGGATAGTACTATTTCAACCTTAAACTTATATAAAGATGTTGTTTAAAATTAGTTTTTGTAGAATTACTGGATTGAGAGAACGTTCAAGCATATTAGATTTTTTTCCCTGTAGTTTTGTGAATATCGCATTAATACAAACAAGTTAGCCTGTTAGCAGAGAAGATTACTTCTCATAACCGTTTAGATGATTCCCTGAGATAAAGAGCCGGTTGGCAGGCTTGAAGCTAGCTAGTATCAAGCGGAGGAGGCTCAATCTTTACAAGTGGCCCTAAATTAGTCTCCTGTATGTGGAATCAATTCTAAATAAGTAGTACTGTCACCAGGGAAGTTAGCCAAGGTTTCCATAGAGCATCAACATCTGCACAGGATTGCTAATTGGCCTTAAGCAGATGACGACATAGGTGGAAAACGGCTCTTCAGCTTGCTCGTGACCTTGCTGCTGTGTCTGGAAGAAGAATGTCCAGACATACGTGCTCTACAGCCGTCTTGCAGTGACTTTCCTTTCAGGCCAGCGTCTACTCTAGTTTGACACTTCGTCTGCATCCAGAAGGAAAGACAGGGTATTTGTGGAGCTGAAAACATCAGTTACAGATACTACAAGAATTAGGACGTGTTATTCCCAGTAATGAGTTGAATACCTTCAGACAAAGTGATTATCGTCCAGTCTTCATCTGGAGAGAAAGTGAAGCTCGCTTTCAATACTGCTGCTTAACAAAAATCAACAGATTTCGGGGCAAAGGAATCCTTGTGTGTCGTTGGAATAATGTTGATCTGCCGTTCCTTCCTTCACGTTTTTTTAGGCGAGTACTGTCAACTTACAGCGCTATATGGATGAGATCCTGGAAACCTATATAAGGGTTTCTGGATGCTATGGCTCCGGACTACGTTTTTATGGACGGGAATGAGTAGCTACACAGAACTTACATTGTTGATGAAATTAATTTGGGAAGGGATATTCACCATATGGTTTGACCCTCGAGGTCTCCGAATCTAAATCATTTTTGAACATATTTGGAATGGTTTAGGAAGAGCCATTTATTAGGGTAGCCTCCCTCCCAGAACCCCCTCGGAGTCAAAAGTCGTGCTTTTAAAATAATGGGCTTTGTTGCCTCACATATACTTATTGAAACCCCCTCATAAACAGTATGACAGCTCGTTATGAAGCTTGTGTACCTGTGCAGGTGATCATACTTCAAATTATACAGACTTTAAATGAGTTAAATGTTTTTTTCTCAGATTCATGATTTCCCACTTTTTGATGGATCCTTTATCTGAATTCAAAATTAAAATCCTTTTAAGATTTTAATATGGTTGTGTTGCTATATTCTTTTTCACACTGCAATACCTCTATGTACCTGATTTCATTCTAACACGGGGAATAGTTCATCAGTTTTCCCAGATGTTGTGTTTGTGACCTGAATTTTGGACATGAGTATATTTCGATAACTTACCTGTTGTCGGACATAATGGAGTTGGATCACACTTGGTAACACAAGGCTCACAATCTAAAGGCTCCAGCACTGATGGGGGTGGAGCTGAAAAACAGTAAAAGTCAAAAGTTTCAAATCGGTAAATAATAAAATGAATGATTCCAGGTAAAATGTCAAATGCTCAGCCAAGTATAATATAATAACAATGATATTAAATATTAAAAACAAAAACTCACATATATAGCTCTATACAAATTCTATTATAAGATATTGAAATTTGTAAATATTTATTTGTGAAAAATACTTTAAAATACACATAATTATAACATTTTGTCTCATTATATGATTAAAAGAAAAAGTTTTATTTTTAAAAAAATAGCTGCAGTGAACAAGGCAATAACATCTTTATATTACTTTAGAGTATGCACAAAATATACTCTCTCTCCTTTAAAAAAACACACACTTTTTACTTCCTTTCCAGTCAAGCAAAGAAAGAATTTTTTGAAGGAATACTTACCTACACAATTGGAATAAATACAGTCATGTGAATTAATTTAGATTTTTAAATTAAGTGGATTTATATTTGAATTAGTATTATAATAAATTTATATTTAAACAGTAATAAGTATTTTTAACCTTAAGTAAATAAAATCATGAAACATTATTTATTTCTTAGCAAATAAGAAAACAAGCTATTACAATAATAACATAACTCTTCCAGAATAAATGGACGTTTTTATTTGTTACGAGAAATGGCGAAAGTGTTTTCATAAAAGATTCTCAAATGCGGGGACTTCCAGAATAGCTATGAACCTTAGAACACGATATGGCACCTCCTTAATAAAAGCAATCTTTTTTCAATTATTATTGTATACATAACATTAAAGGTAATTGTTTAGGCCGTTAATAAGTGTTGGAAACATTTTTTTAAAATTATATTCCTAATCAAATATTTATCAGGAAAATGCAGAATAAAATTGCAATAATTGTATATTTAAAAGAAGTTTCCTTTCATGAAAGTACAAAATTTAACTTCCAGTTTTCAGTTTATCAATATATTCATATTGTAAAATATGCTGCTTTGAATAGAAAACTGCAACTATAAGAGAAAGGAATAAAATAATGCAAGAAAAAAATGAGATCGAAAATTTTACTCTCCTACTAAAACAATGCTTTATTCTCAAGTTTACAGCAAAATTTTAAAATTATAATTAAGATACAATTTGGTTTTATTCCAATTTCTTAAATCCTTATAGAATCGCACTTTTTTATAAGAAAATCTTATTTCCAATTTTCAAAAAAGTACATCAATATTTATGAGCATGTCTTTGATTAAATTTAAATTATTCATTTTAAAGCTCTTTATGTGGTACCCCCAGGTATCCACGAATAAGATGAATAAGAATCCCTACTCTAAACAAAAACAATTAAATTGGATCTATTTTTACTACTCTTCATATTTTATTTTTTGAGTTCAAGATTGGTAACTGATTTTATCCTAATATTTTTAAATTACTGTTCCCATCAAACAGATATAAAAGGATCTATACATATTAATCTTTTAATTAAAAATATACCATTTTACGTAGTATGTGCTAGATGCGATACTGAAAATACGCGTTTAAATGCTTACAACACTTGGTATTTATCTGAGATAATAATAATAATTATTATATAGAGTCATTTATCTCTTTTTATTTTTACATATGTATTTACAGAATATCTTAGCATTACATTTTTTCACATACTATTATTATATGTTAGTTTAAAAACGGTTAATCCATTTCTTTTTGACAGTGACTGATTATGTGTGTGAGTACTGTTTACGAAAACTCAATAGGTTCATCTCTATCAATATCGATGTTTATTTATAAAATAACATGAAATTTGTATTAGGATCGAAGAAGCCCTTCAAGTTGGTAGAAAAAGTGTTGATAATTGGCTAGGATCCTAGAATGTTTTCTTTTTTTTGTAATAACATTTTCTCTCTTCTTCCCTTAACACTCTGAAAACTTTTATTGAATTGCATGATCACCCAACTTCCAATGCAAGATAATAACTGTTAATATTATGCACATAGTCACCATATTGTCCTGATCAGAATATTAAAATGGTCACTTTTTGACTATTTTCAACAATCAAATCTCCTTTACCTTCAACCAAATCTTGTTCTTATTCTTCGTCATAAATTTCTGTTTTAATGCAATTTTTTTTTGGTTAATTAACTTTAATATAGCCATTTTAAAAAAAAATTTAGGTCGGAAATTATCTAAAACATAGTATTGCACAAAATATAAAATATTGAAATATAAACCAAATGAGCACATTGAAAAAAATAACATATTCTTAAACAGAGATATGGATTTATAACTAAAATATCCAGATAACTTCCAGACTAAAATGAGCAAAAACGAGAGATAATCAATAATATCTGTAAAAAATATTCTTTACGTTATATAAATATAATTATATTTGTTAAAAAATACAGAAGATTGATATTCTTTACAGGATTTTGAACCCACACTTTATGGCAATCGATTATTTTAACATTCATGCTATTTTGTTAACTTCAGAAAAATATTATGGAATGAAGAATTTTATGCCTAGTAAATATTTTTACTGTTCATGATCTAATTTAGAGAGGAAGCTGGTCGATATGCTTGTGATAACACATAAATATATTTACCTCGGCCATAAACTTCAAAAGTTTCCACGGGTGGTTGTCGAGTAGGAGTATTAGGATCAATTTCTGGAAAAAAAATTCATAAAAAAATAAATAAAGCTTTTAGATTTTTTTATAATCTGATTTTACTTCTTTCAACTAATAAATGCAAGAAAGACTATTTTAAAATGGCTATGCGACCGTGGTAAACTAGTGATCAAGGTAATGAACTCGTGGTTGTGTGTGTGAGGGGGGGGGGGTTATGAGCTCGATACTAGTACCGCTGAAAATCCGCCATGCAGAAGAAGGCTGATGAATATTAAATATAGAGAGGTTCTAACGTCCTCCCGTTGGTGTGGTGGTAAAGTTAAGAAATAGGGTGCTAGCTCAGTTGTCATCCTTGTCAGTTGGGGATGTTCAAAGTTATGAGGCCCGTCGCCAAAAACCGCGGAGTAGCTGAATAATGTGACGTTAATATTCCCTCACTAACTTTAAAATGCATATCCTTTATGCATATTTTACAAATCTACAGAATTATATGTATATATATTCCACATTTAGATATAGTTATAATAATTAATACCTAACATATTATAAATCTAAACTATATATTGCAGAGAGAAACAATTGCAATATAATCTTAGAAAATGAAAAATATTCCACTTTCCTATTAAAAACAGATATAGATTTATTTATCTGAAAATGTAGTGTCATAACGCATTCGTAAGACTTTTGCTTAGCTATGAAATAAATTACCGACATAGAAAATGGAAATTATATAGCACAAAAATATAAAAAATCTACTAAAATTTAAATAATATGCTGTAAGGAAGTTGACAGATTGAATACGAAATAGAAAAAAGAAAAGCAATGCATAATTTCTTCATGCTTAAATACGTACAAATAGATTGAAAAAGTTAAATAATTTATATTTAAAAGAATAATATATATGGAGATATAATATTTAACTAATTTATCAAGAAACAAAAAATATTAAGAAATGTACTTTCATAAAAAATATATATAACGTTTTTTTTTTTAAGTTTTCTATGTCTCTAATTTCTTTCTTTCTTTCTTTAATATAGTTTTAAATAATTTTTATTCCTACTTTGAATTTTAATAAATGTATATCTTTCATTAACGTATACACGTTAGGAATTAAAATAAAAATATTCGTGATAAAAAAAATTACAACTGATGTAATTTTTCAGAGCATTTTAAAATAATATTAAAAAGCATATGTATTATTTAACATTGAAAAAGAAGATTACAAAATAATGGAGCACCATGATTTATTTATAAGGATTAAGTTTTAACAAAACCACTTTTTTTATTTGTTGAAAATTGAAACACATATTTACAGGTAATGTCTTTGCTTGTCACCCATCCCATGAAAAAGGATATTGCACTTTAAAACACATTTTTAAAAAAAATCAGACGAAATTAAATTTAATTCATTTATAATGAATTTTTAAAAAAAATATATTACAGAATTTGTGAAATAGGGTGTTAATAGTATTTTAGATCGGACCGAATTTGCTTTTACTTGTGTATAAATTTCTCCCTAATACTATTTCAAATATTTTTCGGTGAATTTAATTTTGCACATGTCTCTTATAATCTTGGTCAGGGATGGGCAACTTATTTTGGCTCTCAGGCACGTTGTGGAAGAGGAGGATACCGAATAAATAAATAAATATATGTTAAACGCAACTTAGTACTTTTATTCACAGTTTATTTATTATACTAATTTCATATTGTTTATAGCTGCAAGCACATTTAATTTAGAATCAGTTTAATGAGAAAAATGTGCACCCATATCATACTTTTCTACAATTTTCTTTTTAAATACGGAGTAAAACTGCTTGTTTAAAATCTCATTAAAGCCTGAAAGTTAATGAGAGTCAACTTGCATCTATGTTTACTCTGTTGAGCTCATGCTAGAAAAACTTTGCATAAGAAGATATGTTGACTAAAATATAAAGAACAACGTAACCTCAAATTTCTTCATTTCATGGAAATTTTTCAGCTGACGAAGATTTGTAAAAGTCATTATTACAGTGTTAAACCAGGGGTGGCCACTATCAGAATAAAAAGAGTTATACGTGCCACTTCCATTTTCTCCAACAAATATGGAAAGGTGAAAAAATTTTGCTTGCAGCCTTAATATGAGACTTATACCAAACAAGTAGTGGAAACTTAAAAATAATGCTATAAATTATGTAGCTTTGCAAATGAATCTTTAACGTCAGATAAAATTATTAACTACAAAGTGAAAAGAATCATTATTATTTCAACAATAATATTAAAATAATTTTATTAACACCACATTTCTTATTTAAAAGAGTATATACATTTAAATAAGAGAAAGGAGCATAAAGCATAAAATGCTTGTATAACTTTTTTTTTCATTACACAAGTTCTTTAAATAGTTTGTTATCTTTTAAAATGTTTATTGATCAAATATAGTACATCCAATATTTATAGTATACACGTTTCAACAATAATTTTAGCACTTAAGTATTATTTTTATTTAAAATTAATTTAGTGGAAAAATATTAGAACCAAAACAAAAATAATTTATAGTTTTTTTTAACTAAAGTCATTTAACATGTCATTTATTATCCATTAAATAATGTTTTACTGAGATGAATTCTTAATTTAGTTTCGTAATAAATTTAAAATTTATTGCTACAATACCAAATTACTTTTTTATGGCATATCGCAAATTATAAATCTATATTTTTTAAAGAAAACTTCCGAAAATCATCATTAATAAAAATTTTGAGCTTGTATCAGTTTTAAACTGCGTGAAGCATTTCAATTAATTTTCTTGAAAAACCAATTTTGTTAAAATAATCCTTCCTATTTCAAACAGTAATCTGTAGTAATTACTTAAATTAAGGAAACCACGAAAAAGTAAATCCAGACAAATTCTGTCAAAGAGATTATATTTTCATATTTTAGGATGTATATTAATTTTCTACCTTGTAAGAGACCATTAATATGAATAAATTTTAAATTAATTGCAAATGTAAAATAGTTTTATCTTTTGAAAAATTGAGTAATTTTGTATTAGCATTATATCGTTCTAGTTTTATGTGAAAATATGAAGTCTGTTACAAAAGTTTAAAAAAAAGAGAGAGATATATGAATGATAAAAATATAAATGAAATCTAAAAATCAAAATCACTTAATTTCAATATAAGATGATTCTAATAAAATGTTGTATTTTGCATGTAAGGAATTAACTAAGAAAAGATATGAGAGAAATACTACTATTACTATAAGAAAACAAGGTGATCAAATAAAAGTACGAAAGACACGTGGTACAAATATAGACTTTATTCAAAAATACACATAGGCTGAGCACAACGATCCACTGATGAACAAGCGCAGGATCTTGTTCCAGAATTCCTGTGGCTGTGACGAGACCCAGTCCTTCACAGTGTCCTTGAGTACGTCGTCCGAGTTGAAGCGCTTTCCTTTCAGGTGTTTCTTCAGTGGACCAAACACATGGAAATCGCAGGGTGACGTGTCCGGACTGTAGGACGGAGGTCCAACGTCTCCCATTGGAACTTGTCCAGTTCCATTTGTGTAATTTTGGAGACGTGTGGACGCGCGTTATCATGGAGCAGAACCACAACCTCCGTGAGCAGCCCCGGTCTTTTGTTCTTGATGGACCTGCGCAGGCGTCGGAGTGTCTCACAGTACACATCGGAGTTAATGCTTTTTCTGTGCTCGAGTAATTCTGTGCTCGCATCATTTGGACGCCGCTTTTTATAAGAGCCTTTGCTCTCTCCTGCGCATGCGGGCACCCGCGCATGATCCGATCCCAGTTAGAGTCTCCAATGGCATCCGAGATGTCTCGCTACATTCTCCCTTGGCGGAATATGCAAATATTTAACTGTTTCATTTTATGTCGTTTCGTACCTTTTCATTTGATCACCCTGTAGATCCAGAAATATATGTTACAGCATCTAACAATGTAAGCACATGTGGAAAAACTTCAGCAAATTTTATTATTTGCTACTAGCTGCTGTGTTTTCTTAATAATTTGTACCAAGCAATTTCGAATTGAGTTAATTAATTTTTTCAAGAAAAGATTACAGATCTTATCACCTGTTTCTCCCATCAGTTTATTTCTAATTCGTTTGTCGAATGATATTGTTTATTGTTTTCGAGTACTTTGTGAGATAAATAACTCCAAATAACTCGCCAAAACTTTTATGGGGAGCAGTGGGTCGATTAAGTTATAAAATCAAAATATTTTCTCTTAAATCAATATTTTGTATATTTACGAGTATGACTTGAAATATGATGTTGAAACACATTTGCTAAATATGCCTCAAAGGCTATCTGACTTCTGCACAGCATTCTTTGATAACTGTGCGAATTAACTTTTTCTTTTTTAGTAGATAGAATTTTCCTGCTTTTTATTTTGATTAGTTGATTGTCATTAATATCGTCTTCTGAAGCTTTGACGATGAACTTAACATCTTTAAATAACGGACATGTGACGAGATTATACTTACGAAAATATCTCTCACAGCATAACAGTACTGGTTTACAGGTTTGCATACCGTAAACTCGCAAAATTCTTGCCTTAAAACATGCCCATAGTAGAGAAACTACCTAAGTCATTTCTTTCTCTTGCAAATGTAATAGGCGCAGATATAGTATTTGACTATTTCTGACGTGATGTTTAAGTATTCGTGGTTTTCCACTTCATTTCTGAAGATTAGAACAAACATTCTACTTCAAATTCAACAGATAGTTATTCAGGTTCTTTATTTTTTCTCTTCTTAAGAGACGGTTGACATTTTTTTCTTTCTCCTACTTGAAAATTTATCTACACTGTTCACCTAAAATTTTCTTGAAAATTGGCAGTACTCCATTTAAGTTACATGTGCGGAGTGTTTGCGTCGATACTGAACGAATATAAAGGTAAAAATAACACAAAATTTACAAATAGAGGAGAATTTTTATTGACATGTAAGCAAAAAAATGGAATAAAAAAAGTGCTGCGCTGTCTTGCATATAAATATAAGTTCGCCGAAGTGAATAGTTTAATGGATCCCCATTTTATGGATAACACTAAAAGTTCTACTTTTCACAATCTTATAAAGACTTCTGCATGGATAATATCATCTTTTAGTTCAGTAATAGAAGAGTACTTGAAGTGGTTTGCATATATTTGACGAACTAGGAGTCCTCAAACATTTTCTATGGAGTTAAGGCTTGTGAACAGACTAGCCAGTCAAATTAATCAACTTTGTTAGTGGAGTTAGTTAATTTTATTAGAGGATGTCTGTTGCTGCTGCTGCAATGAGTAGCGGCATTGTCTTGCTGAAACGTGCAAAGATTAGAATGAAATCCTTGTAAATAAGGTAAGAGCTTCTGGTTCAGCATATCTTAAGAGTTTAATTTATTCATTTTACACTGGACAAACGTAATCAGCACTAGAAGCTCTGCAGACGATGGTCTCTGTTTGAGAAAGGCCTTTTGTCGTTTTTTTTTGGACGGGGAGATGTTAAAAATTAAGAGTCCAATAACTTTTGCATGTAACATTAACAATAAATTTACCAAATCTGTCACACAACCTTTTATTTATAATCCAAATAATTCGATTCATCTCAGATAATCTGTCTAGTTTTCTTCATTCTAACTTAACAGCTACAGTTTTACTCCAAACTTGTGGTAAAATTATCTGTTTTATAAGAAACACCTATTTTTTTAAATTTATTTTTATAACATCAAAAGATTACGAAAACACGTATTGCGAAAAAAAATACTGTATAGTTTTCCTTTTTCAAAGCTAAATAACAAAAAAGTATTTCACTTTATATACTATCTATAAAATCGTATAAAGATTGCTTTTTTTTCGAAAAAAGTAGAAATTTGAGCGGAACTCATATTTTTTTGAAGCATGCATTTTTAAAACGTATGTTTGTCCAGTCATCGTTGCCGGGAGAAATTTCCTTATAATGAGAATTTTAATAATATTTTTTTCCAAATGGTCTGTATTTTGGCACACAACCCTTAGCAGATATAGCAGTACCCCCAGGTGTGAGAGCCATTTTAGTGGTGGCGTCATCTAGTAGTGGTTCTCGCTACTAAATAATAACACTTGATTTAATTTTTTTGAAATTGCAATAACCGAATTGAAAGTCAAGGGATATCTTTGTCATACCTCATTATCATATAACATACGTGCATACAATTTTCACATCAGGATTGTCTATCTATTCTAGCTGGGATCAAAAGTGCAATCTTAGGTTAAACATGCGGGTAAGTTAACTCTTAGTCACTTAGCCAACAATTTTAATACTACAATTATTATAAATTAAAAATTTCTTTCCAAGTTCTTATATTTATTTATCTTTTATTTAGTTCCATATTAATCATTACAAATTTAATCTATTGCATAATTTTATTTCTCTTACATATAGTTATAAAATAATGAAAATGTTAGTTTTAAAATTTACCGTGTAAGGTATTATATAAAGCAATTAAATGTTATCAATCCACAAGAGAACTAAATTTTAAAAGAAATCTATAGTTTAAGCTTAAACATAACAGAGTGAGCTTAACAATTAACACAAAAATACAACACACAATGCACACAATAATAACACAAAAGCTTAAGAATTAACACATTAAGCGTAATATATCCACGTACAAAATTTTTCCTTACTTCCTTTTGTCATTTATTTCAACATAATAAAAAAGACGAATTACGTCAAACATTGTGACCCATCCGGTATAGTGGTTAGAGACGCTGACTGACGCCCTTTGGGCCTGGATTGGAATATCGGAAAATGCATGAATGTTTATAAATGTACAGTGCCTTTGCGGCAGGGAGTACTTTAAATAGTCATCGAGCCTTAAGTCCTCTCGTGAGGTTGGTGGAAAGGGAAAAGAAGTGGAAGTCCTAGAACTTCCCCTAGGGTGCTCTCGATCAAAATTGAAGTGGGATAAAGCCAAAGCGTGCTGTCACCCTCATGTTGCGCAAAGCTACAGCTAACGACAGGCGTACATCAAGTCCTTTGCCATGATGAATTTCCTGAGTCACGATCTGACATAGTTGGATAGGTGGCACTTGAACAACATCAACCACAAATATTATTGAAAAAGAATTATGGCATTTATAGTTTCATTTAATGTTTTTTTTTCAATTTTTCTAATATTATAAAATTTTATTGATCTACTTTCGAGATAAGCTAATGGCACTATGGTACTAATTATTATGTTTAAATATAACTGAAAGTGTTTAAGAAAAATATTTATGCTCATGAAACATTTGCGAATATTTGCTCTTTTTTGGAATACAAACTTACTGTAACGCATAAATGTGCTTTTCTCTAAACGCATAACTTATACAAAAAGTAGTTAATTAAGGAGAGAAATGAAGAAATGATTACAATAATCAGTATTTTTCCCTTCAAATAGCATATACATCGTTTGTTACGAAAACTTCATTTAAAATTTTTTTTTCATATTTTTCACCTCTCTTAAATTTTTAAAAGGTGACTATTTTAATTTACTTTCGTTGAATTTAAGAAAAAATTACATCTCCTAAAAACTTTAAAAAAAATTCATAACAGATTCATAAAAAAATATAACTTAATGAATTTTTTTTTTTTACAAATATATCCTTTATGTGAAAACATAATATAATCAAACAAAAAGAAGTATTTGAAACAATTTATCATTCCGCGATGCCATCGAAATTGATAAAAACGTAGCTCTAAATAAAGTTTAATGCCTTAAAGCTAATATTAAAGTTAAATGCTGTAAAACAACTATTAGAAGTTTCACGGTTAGACTATATTTAAATGAAATTGTTTAATTTTGACATTTTTCTGTGTTTCTACATAAGCGTAGTAAACTACATTGTATTTAATGTAAAATCTGCTCTCACTAACTAGCAACTGCACATTTATAGATGTTAAACTACTTCAGTATTTCTAAGGCATGCTCAGTTGACAGGATTATGCCTCCTATCCTAACTATTGTGCGACATAATATAATTATGGCTTCCTCATATTGAGCAAAGTTAAATACAAAGCATAAGCAAAGCAGTTGCTAGAGCTCTGCTGAAAACCGCTGTTATGACGAGAGAAATATGTTTGTTAAACATTTACATTAAAAGTTTGTAAAAGATAGAAATAGACCTAAGCTTAATATTTTCTAAAATGCAAAACAGTTATGTCTAGTAGTTTTAAATTCTCGATATTCATTCTGTTTTAATAAAGTTCATGAGCTGATTTCAGGTTCTTAATTAGACTAATTATCTAATATAATAGTATACAAAGAAATAAGATACTAAATATTGCTTAACTTCCATACTAATTTCACTTGAAAACAGTTGTTAAACTTTAAAAAAAGAAAAGAGAAGAAAATACTTGAGAATAAGCAAGTAAAATTAGCGCTATAATAGCTATTACATTAATTATTGAGTTGAGAATCAATAATATATTTCAAAAAAAGCAATGACATTATAACTGCCTGAAATATGCATCGAAAGAAATTTTCTCGCTTTCTTTTTTTTACAACTTTTAGTTATTCAAATTATAAAATATCTCTACTTACTGAGCTTGAACTTTTAGAGTCAAAGAACATAATCAGTTATATTGGCTATATTGACGCATTACATTTCATAAAGATAAGAGTATAATTTCAGTTGAACAAGCAATGTTAGTGACATGCAAGCGAGTTGTTGTTTTACTGAAATATAGGCTCATTAAGCTCTAGCTAACATACTCATCATCCTGAACGTAATGTCCATTGATGCCAGTACATTGGCAGTGTTATTTTCAGTGGAGTATGAAATCTAAAAATAGGAAGTCACATCAATGAACTTAACTCTTGATGTGACTATATTTATGAAAAACATTAAATCCAACGTGTACGCCTTTGAAGAGAACAATTGAATATCTAAAGCTTTATTCAAATCCTTAAAGATGTCTTAACGAACATCATTGGTATCTATTCACTTATACGATTGTTCCAAAATGCTATTGAAAACTTCGTTTTTCTTAAATAAAAATTTCCCTCTAAACACATCAGAACGAAATTCGTTTTGCATTGTAAGATGAAAAGGTAAGATATTCTTCTAGTAGATTTACTACCATTCCTCCTGAATTAAATACAATAAAACTTACGGAACACTGTTCCTCTGCTAATCGATAAACTTAGAACAGCCGAAATAAGATATGTATCGAAAGAGTCTTTTTTATTTCCTTGCTCGAGCAGTTTCAATTTAATAGGAACATACATGATACTTTATCCATTGTTAAAAGAAACAGCATTCCTTACTGAAAAATCTGTGAGTGCTATTTTTTCCAATTGATTTGACACGCTTCGATAAAAAAAAAAGATTATTCTTTCAACAAAAAATAAATCTTAAATATGTGTTATAATTAAATACCATATGTGTTACATGCTTTTTTGCACGAAAAAAAAGCATGAAGTACCATGAAAAAAGTAGCTGTTCTTGCTGAAATGTTGCATGTGTAAAGAAAAAACGCAAATAATTAAACCATTATAAATTCAATTTCATAGTATCTATCTGTATTATTTTCATATAGATAGATTTTGACCACTGATTGAGTGTTAAAATCAGTAAACGTTCCCCCTTCCCTAACCCTCTTTCCTCGTAGCTTTGATTTATTCTTGTATATGTCGATGCAAGAAGTTATAAATACTCCTATCCTACCTTGAGATATATTCTACAAGTCGTTTATCAATTGTTTTTCTTGTTTTGCGACATTTTGATGTACCCATATCTTGCGGTCTACGGTATGCGAAACATATTTGATTGGCGAAAGGTCTGTTGATCTCTTAGGCCAAGTAGAAGTACAAAAATCACAGAAGCAGCACATATGTAAACCAAAAGGATCTCTCATTATCTTGTTAATTTTTCATCTTGTTCGGATGATGTGCCATTAAGAGTAACGCAACCGACTGTAGGAAGTCTTCAAGGACTTGTTTAAACTATCTACATGTATGCAGATTAACTAGAGGTAATCTGCCGCCGAACAAAATATTGCACCCTAAATCATCACACCAGTACTCTGAAAATAAAAATTACTTTATATCTCTGTAAAGCAAAATCTTATAAGGCTTTACAAAGGCACAAATGAATCCCAACCGCTTCTCACACGAATCCCATGATCATCTGCTGTAAGACCGAAGCAGTGTTTTAGGTTAAAAACTTGGGGGATAAACTAATTTTTTATTGTAAATGTGAAGAACGAAATTCATAAGCGTTAACAAATAGCGTAATCGAAGTATACAATGCGTAAGGCATTTAAAAAGAAACCAATTATCTGCAAGGATATTCGATATTAGAGAACCAAAAAGAAAATAACCATCTTGACAAGTAAGAGCGGAAACTACAAAATCAACATCATTAAGTGGTGTAATACAATTTAAAATAAATATTCCATTATTCTAGTGAAAAAAACATTGATTTAATAAAAAAGTTTTCAAATTATTTATTACTGAATTTCCTCAGAAGAAAATATGAAAAATATTTCTATAAAATCAGCTCTTCCGAGAATATATTTAGTTGAACATGAAATGAATGAGAGAGAAAACTATTTGGATTCCATATTCTATAAAAGATAAATAATAACAAAAATTAAATATTTTATTACATTTTTAATTTTACATTTACCAATTTTATAATACATTTTTACATTTACCGATTTTAATTTATTTTGTGTTAAGGGTATTTGGTATTTTACAATGTATAATATAGGCATTCAATTTACAATATGTTAAATAATTGAACATTTCCCTGTTTCGACTTGAATAATTTTTTGTAATCAAATCAATATTTGCCAAGAAAAAAGTGCTAAAATATGTAATTATTTCTTAAAATATATAAATTTAATATGAACTAATTAATTTGCATTTTCTATTTAATATTTAGGTTTTCTAACTATGAATATGTTTTTATTTTTTTCAAATTTTTGCTATTGTCATTATAATAATTAAATTACAAAATAACAATCATAATTAGAACTAGAATTAGTGCTAAAATTAATATTTTAATACATGTTTTATATTATAGAAATATTTTTAAGGATATCAATCAAATATATCCTTACCAAATACTGTAAAAATACCAAGGGTCTTTCCTTTCTCATTTTTCGATACACATCTGTAAAGTCCGTAATCGAGAGGCTCCACTCGAGTGATATTGAGAATCATATGTGTTCTGTATCCCTCATCAATTTGCTCGATCTTATACTTCCAATTGTTTTCTAAATGACGACTTTCTCCGTGTAACCAGAAGTTCACAGCTGGTGGGTGGGCTTCCACGAAACATTCTAATACGGCGTAGCTGCCATTAACTGTACCGACCATTTGATTCCGTATCTTGATCAATGGGGGAACTAAAATATATTGAGAAGCAAATGAAGTATATATATATATATATATTGAAATTGAACAGGCATCTAAATTAAACTACAAAATGAAGGGAAAAAATTAGATTGAAATGAAAATAGCAATTTTCAGATTTATTGTTCTGCGTTACTTTTAAAGTATCTGATTAAGTTCGGAACCGTAATTTTGCAAAAACATATAAATGAATGATTTTTTTTTATATTTAGTGTTATTTGAATTTGAATATACAAATAAAAATGTCTTAAGAATATTAATACAACAAAAAATTGTTTATCGCGTCAGACTGATTACCTGATTGGAGCATCTGTTCATGCTCTTTAGGGCCAAAGGTCACGTGTACTGACATGGGCCCAGCAAGCCTTGGCCCTCATGGGCTGTTCCATCATTGAATTAAGTTTAAAAATTATTTAAATGCATGTTTTAGCAAGAAACGAAGAAAAAATGGCATATTCTCAAGGCATTTTTATTTTATGGAAAACATTGCTATAATAATAATATTTTGCTTATATATCTAAAACTTCTCTACAGAGTCTGCACTAGAGTTTTTGAAACTTTTAAGTTGGAAACAAAAATGTGATGGTATTCATATTTTAATATATTTTAGTGAAATTTTAATGAAAAAACATCGGCTTTTATTTCAATATATATATATATATGTAACAACTTTGAAAATAATATAAATTTTTCAAATCTTCTGGATCAGCTTCTGTAAGGAAGTCTTAGTTATGCATAAGCAAAATAGAACTGTTACAAAAGCATTTTCTATAAAATGAGACTATTTTGGAAGTAGGTCATTTATTTTCCATTTCTGTCCAAAGAATTACGTTTAAGTTATTTTTTATTGTAAATTTTTTTTAAAAAACAATTTTAATTCAAGTGATATTAAATAGTAAAAAAAATCATTCACTTACATGCTTTTGCAAAATTATGGTTACGAATGTACCTCAGCATGTACTTCAGTTACCTTAACGTATAATACGGAACAAAATCCCGCAAAAATATTTTGATAACATTGCAAATCCAACTAATTGAAAAAAAAATGAATTTTTAGATGGAGATTATAAGCCAGTAATATCAGTTAAAGGACTTTAGCATGAATAAAAATATGGAAAAGGAATTAAATGTTCACAATTTTGACAAAATATGTATAGATGAATCTATTCATTCATGTTTTGATAGAAAAGGGTTTTTTCTTAAAAAATTTAATCTTACACAGTTAAGTCTCAAATAATATAATATAATATAGACATGGTATTTAAGTGACAGTTAAAAGATTTTTTACTCAAATTGCTTATCATTTGAGGGATTAATGGGTGATGGAATTATTGGAATTAAAGAAATAACACCATGTCACGAAGCAGTAAAATGTAATCTTAAATGATAGCTTTTGAGCAGTTTCACGTAGTAAAAAATAAAACAAATATATTTTTTGGAATAAAATAACTTTTTTCTATTGGGAAAAGTATAGTTTCAGTTAACTTTTTTATCATTATTTAAGGGAATATTTAATTACTAAGAGCTTAAAACAGATCAAACAGTACAACTACTTAAGGCTGTTAATTAATGGAAATTAGTTTTTCTCTTTCTTTTCTGTAATCTCACGATATTAACTAATCATGGAGGTATATCAAAAGTCCTGCTAGAATCAATTGCCATTTTTATTTTATCATCAAAACGTACAATAAAATACATTACAGCGATAATATCAATAGTTTTAAAAAAGTTTAGGTTCGTAGTGCAGCCATTATTGCTATTAAAAAAACCGTGGAGGATGTGGACGCAACCTGACTGTGTCTCCGATTCTCTTCGTGCTATTGTTGTGGTTGAATTTAGACCAGGGGTGGCCAACCTTTTTGGAAAGAGTGCAACTATCTAATACTAAATCATTATGCATGCTACTTCAAACTTTTCCAACAAACAAAAAGATATAAAAAGTTGAAAATTTTAATCATTGGCTTATGAGATTTCCATGCAAATAACATGTTTTTTTGTGTGCAAATATAGGTAGGGAAAATTTAAAAATAATATAATAAATACTTAGATTTTTTTTGTTAATAAACTTTTTACATAATTTTTGAAAACTTTTTTAGGTATACAATAAAATTGAATATATACTTTAAACAATTAATTATAATATACTTAATTGTTACACAACATAATACACAACAATTTACACAACAATCATAGTGCTGTTTTCTCAACTACTACTACTGAAGAGAATCAGAGACCTTGCAGTGAAAAAACGAAGGTGTACAATGGTACAGCGAAAAATAAGTGATTATTTTCCACAATTAAGGAAAAATTGCGACGTTTTGCACCTACTTGGATTTTTCTTCAAGCACGTTTCCCGCATGTGATGATTTTCAATATTTGTATAGTGTCCAGTATCATATACTGCATGGATCGCATTCGGTTTTCGGTTATCCGAAAAATCGCGTGTCCGAACGGTGTCCGGTCCCAATTGATTCGGATAAACGACGTTCTACTGTATATCATTTTTCATCTTGCAGAATTATCAATAATCAGATTAGTTTTTTAAAGAAATTAAAATATAAACTTACTTTTGTTTTCAATACATTAAAACCATTATTTTTATCGAGAAATCATTAGAATTCAATGTAACTCATTAAATGCTAAATTTACGACACATTTTCTTCGTTTATTTACTTTATTTTCTTTGGAATTTTTTAATGTTTATTGTTTATTGCGATGTAATAAAATTGCAGTAGGTTAACACTATGATACATTCACAGCAACGTTGTAATTTAAAATCACAATAGAAAAGCAAGGATGATAGTTTACTGTAGATAATGCTTAATTGCAATGCATTAACTTTACTCAAGGTTTGTTTTCATGCACTACTATACAAATTTGTCGTTTTTTGAGTGAATGGAAGTTGATAAATTTGTAATGGACCTTATTTGATAAACATCTTCAGAATTATAGACATTAACGGAATCTCGAAAAAATATGAAACATAACTAAAGATAAATTTGCAGCTACTATTTTGTAAATTTTCGAATATCATTGCTGGAAAGATATAAAAGTTTGAAGAGAGAAAATTGCATGTGCCCACTCTGCTTTCCACATTCGGTTCTTCATATCAAAATAAAAAAAATCTTTTTTATTATGAAAAATATTTCAAGTCCACAAAGAAATTGCTTAACAACTGAATGCTCAGAATCATGACTAACGGAAAATCACACATTATACCTCTAATTTCGCAATATGAACGTAAAGCGGTGCAAGAACGAGGTTCACATTAAAATTTTATATTTATCTTTTTTTAACTATTGTGTGAAGAAAAATACTTCTTTTTATATTGTTTTATTTTGATAAATATGTTTAAAAATACATAATATATGTAAAATTTTAATTTTTAAAAAATTTTGTTGAAGAGATAGTTATATTTTGTGCTGTTTTGTTTTTAAGTTGAGAAATGCCATTAAAAGAGGCAAAATTAGTATATAAAAAAATGAAAATCTATATTATTCACCTCGATTCTCTAACTCTGCATGCCTTCTCGCGAGACTCAATTGTTTCAAAAATGTCCTACTGTGTTGCACGCTGAATCATATTGGTAGATTGGTTTGGTAAGCCACAGCTAAAAGGTTGACGACCCCTGGAGTAGACAATCGTGTCCCGTAGCAAGTCTAAATAAGGCAACACTTGTTCTTCTTGGTGTTGTAAAGACATGAGAAATTACATTTTTTCCATTCTTTATTTTCAACTTCACACTATATTTGTCTAACTAGTATATAGCCAAAGATCATGGAAATAGTGGTAAATGAAAGACATGTATTTCCAAGAACTTCCTGAAATAATCGATGAAAGCTTAAGAAAACATCAATCTAAAAACCAACAAGTTATAAGATTGAAAAAGGAAATTAAAGATGCGAACAGTGAAACCCTTTCTGCTGTTTTTTTTTTATTAATAACATATAACTATATCTGGAGAGCTAGGATTATTATCAGAAATAAAGCTCTTACAAACTGGAATTTATGCATCTCAAACTTTCAATACTTGCGACCCAATATTAAATCATAATTTTCATCGCGCCTTCCTTCCTTAGAATACAATAACAATATATTGGAATCAATAATACTACACTTTGACGCTAAAGCTACAATACGACTTTAATCTCATAAGTGCCAAATGCGTGCATTAATGTCTTGCTCACCCAAACCGTTAATTACCCTGGGCGTATGCATACGTCTTCCAGAAGTAGGATCTTTTCTGTGCACCGTTATCCATGAAATTATTCCGAAGGCTTAGGAATGCAATAAAAGAACATTGACAGTGTTTGCGAATGATATACTTATTTATCCCATTTGTCTCCCTCCCCCCCAACACACAATACATCAGATACACGTGCCTATATGGAAAACGTGGCATTGAGGAGCGAATCAAGTAACTTTTAGTCACAGCAGTTAAGGGATTGATTATAGACCATACAAATTATCAAGATAAGTGTTATTTTTTGTATATAATTTTATATATGACAAGCCCACTCGGGGGTCACTGGTAATTATTAAACTTGTTCTTATAGTATTGTTATATTTATATCATGAATAATATAATATAATTATTAATTATTAATTAAAATAAATAATAAAAAATAAAATAAAATTATATTATTGCAAAATGAGCAGAATTGATCATGAACTTATATCATATGCGGGGGGATGCGGGGAGGGAAGTTTAGGGCGTTGATGGGCAGTTGAGCAGGTAGATGTGTATGTGGACATGACGCTGCGGTATAGACAGGGGCTGCAGGAGGTGGTTCGTATGATAGGCGTCCACAGTTAATACACAATGGAACTACAATTAATGGAACGTTATGTTACATAATGTCATGCGATTTATGTTTTCATAAGAAACACTAAAAAGCGCTTCAATCACGACTACTCAACATGTGAACTGGTTCGTAAGCCCAGAATTTGACAAGAATCTTCGTTGTTCATATATCGTTTGCTCACTATGTTATTTTTGTTTTTTTTACCGTTGTTTTTTTTTTTATTTTGTATTTTATGTTTCATTATGTATTAATGTATTTTGATCGTTTGCCTTCAGTAAATTAATAATTTTTTAAAAATAATCTTTTGCTTTATGACTTTTTAATATGCTCGTGCCCCCTCGTAAAGTTATCACGCTCCCCTAGAGGGGCACGCCCCACAGTTTGAGAAACGCTTCATTATACTTACACAATTCATATATTTAAAAATAATCAATGAATATTATTAAAAATTCATGGGTTCATAATTTACTGGATTTTTAATTAAATAGACATATTCAACAACTTAAAAATATGCTTAAGGCACGCTGCAATTTAAATTAAATTTATTTCTCGTAAAAAACTTTATCGGGCAAAAATTTTAAGAAGAGATTAAAATGAATTGCATTTATTAATTAATGAAGTACAGGATATAAAGGAAAAATATACATTTACCTAAATTTTACATTCAATTTTATAACTTAAGACAATGAAATATAAAAAAAGAGTTATACCAGTTATAATTAAACAATATCCATTTTATAATAAACTATTTTGATGAGAATGAGGTACATATATATACATATATATATATATGTGTGTGTGTGTTTAACATTAGATACGTTATTGATATTGAATTTTTGAAATGTTTGTTTCTAATTAGAAACAAAATGTAAAAATATCAAGTAATAACTTTTTAATCTGAAAATTAGATATAGTTCATTATAAAACTCATCATTTTTTGTAAATATAACTTGGTAAGAGAATATAATACGATTAAAGTAGAGGAGTTTGGCTATTTGCTGTACTTATTTTTTACGTCACAGATCAATTTAACTCTCAAATATTGATCTACCTTTGGAAAAACTTATGTTTTAAAAGATTTCCAAAATATTCGCCTTCACTAAAAGTTCTTCATAAATACTTATATTTTTACAATAACATGTGTTTTGAAATATTTAAAAGGAACCTATAAAAAAAACTTCTCGCAGTGCAAAATTTATTTTTCATGAAATAAGCAGAGTTACTCTTATATTGGTTTCTTTAGTCACGTATATTAAGCATTAAAAATGTAAGACTAAAAGGGAAGAAACTTCCTACAATATTTGAGCTAAAAATATAAAAAGAAATAGAGAAGCAAAGAAAGTAGCTATGTGGAAAATCTCTAGAAAAATAGCAAAATGTTACGAGAAATAAATAATATATCAACTTAATATATATCCAAATGGGAATTTTTGTTTTGCAAATTTAAATGAATTAATTAACATCTGTTTAAAAGGTGGGGGTGATAATGTTTAATTTAATGAAAGCAAATTAAAGCAAAACTTTTAAACTATTTTTTCGAAACTATTGAAAAATGAAAAATTCAACAAAATAGTATTAAAAAGAAACGAAAAATATACATTTATTAAAACCCTTTATATATGGAGATTGTTTATCAGATTAATAATGAAATTTTAAATAAGAGATTATTGAAAATCATAGAATTTATGCAAATGAGATTCATATTTACTCTTTAAAGTAAATATTTGCACTTTGGTTATTATGTACAATTTGTAATTTAACTTGTTTAATTTGATTGGAAGTAAATGTTATTGTAGCATACGATTATATATAGTTCAAACATTGCATATTTCACCATTGTTTTGCAATACACATAAAATCATAATCATATGTAATATGATTTTTAAAAAATTCGGTCAGTATTTTACACTGAGAAAAGATTGAATTCATAATTAATTTTACAGTTTATTATCAATAGAAAAAATAATTCTATTTTTTCTTTGAAATTAATGTAATAATTAAGACAAAAAATTATATTTTCAAAGCATATTAATTCTAATATAATTGATGCAAAAAAAAAATATATATAAGAATAAATTTTCTGGCAGTAAAATATTTGATGGTTTTTACTGTTGTCGCACAGTTATATGTTTAAAGACGAAATAAAAATATATTTAAATACGAAATAAATATCCCTATAAACACGAAATATTTCATCATTCACTTTGTAACAAAAACATGACGCACCAAGAAGGAGTTGCTCGATTGTAATGATTAAAATTTGGTGTCCAACGAATGAATTGCGGGAGCTACAGCCTGTTGGATCTGCGCACACAGCAGGTGTCTATAAGAAGTGATTCACAATCAGATGGACAAAATTATATCTGTTGCACTGCTATCTAGGATACCTTTCAATGACTGAAAAACTGCCTCGCCGCAGGATTCGAGTTCATTGCGAGCAAATGTCGGAGTTTGAATAAGGTCGTACCATTGGATTGAAAGAGGCAGGTTGGGAAAATCGGAGAATCGCTCATCATATGGGTCCAAGTGATGCAGTCATTAGAAGATGGTCGCATGAATGGGTGGACAATGGCAGATTTCAGAGCCATGATGGTAGCGGTCAATCTATGGTGACAGCAGATCGGGAGAACAGATTGATTGTTAGATCAGTTATCACAGCGTCTTATTCATAGTTACCAACCCTTAGACGTGTGAACCACACACATGTGTTTCCCATGACCCTTCACAGACGGGTGATGCAGCGAAATTAACTATCGTACAGACCTCTATGCCACCTGCAACTCTCGTGTGCACGCTGTCGATCTAGATAACAGTGGTCCTTTGCTCAATTAAGTTGGAGTCATGCTGACTGGGAACGTATAGTGTTTAGCGACGAATCCTGCTTCCAACTGTGTCCTAACGATCATCGAAGACGTGTCTAGAAACGCCTAGGACAGCGTACCGATCCTGCTTTCAGTATCGCACGCCTCATCAACTCTCAACCAGGAGTTAAAGTCTAAAGTGCTATTTCTTTGGACAGTTGGACCCCTTTGGTCCAACTATCTTTAGGTCATCATTAGAGGCACACTTACATCACAGCGTTACGTCGACGATATTCTGAGAACAATTTTACTACCATTCAGTTTTGCAGTACCCTGGCCTTGTTTTTCAGCAAGATATCGCCAGACCACATACGGCACGTGTTGCTATCTTACAGCTTGTCAAATACTTTCTTGTCCAGCCAGATTGCCAGATCATTCTCCAATTGAGCATGTCTGGGCTGTGATGGGAAGGCGATTGCATCTACCAGGGAATGTTGATGACCTGACCCGAGAATTGGAGCAAATTTAGCAAGAAATACCGCAGGAGACCATCAGAGAGTTTTTTTTTACTTTATGCCACGTCTTGTGTAAGCTTGAATTTAGGCTAGAAATGGGTCAACACCTTACTGAGCTCGTTATTTTGTAACTATGAAACTCTGAAATAAATCATTAACTTTTTCTGTAATTTTTATCATTTTGTATTCTGTACATATTCTTTCTACCAACCAATTATTGTCTCTATCGGACAATTCATTCATGATGCGTCGGTTTCTTTTTGTTATAGATTGTAAGTGAAGCCTATGCTAACATTCTCATAAGTATTTATTTAATTTTTCGAAATATATTCCCTTACTTAAGATTTAGTTTTGAAATGCATAACAAATGTTCAGTTACAGTTAAACATCATCATACTTACAAGCAACTTCGAGTTTAATTTTCTTGAGCGCAGGAGGTGGAACACCATTCGATGCAATGCACATGTAAACGCCCATTTGATCCCGGCTAACTTGAGTGATTTCTAGTACATTGGAATTTATCGATGATTCTGAAAAAAAGGAAATTATGTGAATATATAACACTAAATCATCAGATTCTCTTAAATAAAAGCATTTAATGGTATGTAATCCTCCAAATGATCAAATTTCCAGTCTATACTAAATTCCAATAATTTTTCACAGCTCATTATATATAGAGAGATGTATCGTAGAGTTTTCATTTTTCTAAGGAATAACCAAGATATATGAATACAATTTATTACTCAAAATTATGAACTTTTTGTCATCATTGTCGATTAGCGGGTTAAAGTCCTTGAGTTACTGAAGACTGTTATTATAAAGCAGCTGATGCAAATAAATCTGTCGAGCTTCAAATTCACCACGTTGATAGGGTGTGGAAGTTTTATGAGTCGGAAGCAGCTCAGGTGTTGTCCACGTCATGTCATGGCAGTGGTTCAAAATTACAAAGTTCATTTGCCAATATCCATAGTGTTGTTTTGAATTGCGAAGTTAATAAATACTCCGTTTAAATGTAACGAAAATTTGACGCAAAAAAATTATAAAATGCGATTAAAATTTTAGAAAAAAAGTTGATGCTTTCTTCCCAAAGTTTAATCTTTAGTAGCAATGGTTTCATAATTGGTTTAGGTATTATATGAATTCTAGTGGTCGGTTAAAGTGATACATTTCACTAATAGTAAATTCTGAAATTTCTTGTCAAATTATCTTTAATTATTGATTTTTATTGTCCCTATTTTGGTACCTTCCCGTTAGAGTATAAATGTACTCTATGGGGAACAGATAAAACAATCTAGCTTGCCAAGGATATCCATATATGGCAAGATTAAAAACAATGGAAAGACGTTCCATGTGCGAATTTTACCATGAAGATGTCCGAAGCAGAACAAAAGTAACGACACTGCAATGGATCAGCCAATCTTATCAGAGCGTTATTGTGACGTATACTGTGATATAATTGACTCTCAAAGCGATTTCGGTTTCAGAAGAAATGGCATTCCAGACCCCTTTCTGGACCTGTGTTTTGAACGATAATTGCGACAAGATCTCTACAGTGACACAACGTCATCTCCAAAAACGTTTATACTGGTCACCGGGTTACTCTGTTTCCTAATAACCAGCGCAGACTTTTCTGCAAGGGTCCAAGCCATTTTAAGAATCATGTCTGCACTATCAAAAGCAAGCAAGATGGTGACAAATTAGGTGTTATGTTTCAAAGGTAATTTCCTTTTATAACAGGACCTCACTGCTATTTAATCGTGACAAAATTACCTCAGAATGGCACCGTGAAGAAACTCCATTAACCGTTGTGATACCGTTCTTTTTACGTTAACCCAAACTTATTCTTCAACAAGGCAAACCCCGGTAGTATAAGACACAGCTTGCTATGAATTATATTCACATTTTCTGAAAATTTCTTTAACCCTTTACTTTCACTTAATATTTCCTAAAAAAATTGATATTGCGTTCTCATTCTTTCCATCCTTCTTCACTGTTTCAAATTTGTAGTCTTTTAATTAAATGCCTTCATTTGGGTTTCACTTTTTTTTAAACAAAATCCTTTTTTGTGTGTGTTTAAAATGAAAATAAAATATTTCAAAACATAGAAGAATATATTTGCTATGAAGAATTATATTTAATTATATGTGTATATAATGAGACACATAGTAATATTTATTTCACAAACCAGAGTTAAAATTGAACATGAAAATAATCTTTATTTTAAGCTTTGCACTAACAAATTATTGTCTTTGTTTCTTTTTTTCCCTTCATAGTGATATTTTGATAAGGTATTATCCAAAGAAAAAGCGCAATTTAAGTGCAGTACTACACTGAAGCGAAACATAAATTAAAATATAAAATTTCGATACTGAACATCACAAATTATTACTGGAATAATTTTTTTTGTATAATTCTAAAACATCTTTAAGAAGATTAACAATTATAGCGAAAGAAAAATGTTATACAGTCTTAGCCTCAGTTTTGCATAAAATATTTGAAAACTTATTCACAGGAAAAATCTTTTGGTCTTTGTCAGTTGAAGTAATATAATTTAATTCGCTCAAATACATAAAATATAGCTGTACAGTAAACTGTCTATATTGTTTGAAACTTCCGGAATTTGCATTATTTTTTAAAAGTTACAGTAGAAATATTGCTCTAAATTTGTAATTTAAAAGGTTGCGTCATTTTACTGTAAGATTCAAAAGTTAGGCACATGCTTAACTTTATATACTTTTTTAAAGGTGATGTTTGTTTCAACAGATAATATTGAATATTTTCAATATATACTTCTCAGTAAATGGCATTCCGCAACGTTTGAGATCAAAATAAATTACCATCACAGCCCTACATAATCCATTCTAACATCACTGCCATATTTGTTTATTTGGATGAAAGGATATATACGAAAGTATCAGTTGCTTATCTTGGATTATTTTTATAGCGTAACGTACAATTTCGAAATAACTTGGTAGGAAAAGATGATATTTAAAAAAATCTATATTCAAATACTTAAAAAAAGTGAAAAGAATTTTCATAAAATGTCAATATTCAGACTAATATTATCGAACTTAATGTGTTACAGACAATAATAAAAATTATTACAAAATTATCAATATTTATTTAAAATACAAGAAATGTCATATCTTAAGGAGTTTATTGGAGGGGAGGTATTTTTGAAGGAAACATTGCTCAGTGATTATATATTTTGGAATCCGAACTGTTTGTGTGTGTTAAATGAAGTTCTAAAGGGAGAAATTAGTTATATTACTTTGGACATAAACATATTAAAACTAAACGGGAACAATGCCATGAAGATATTTCTTACAGATATATGAACTCTCGAAGCATATATATGTCATATATATAAATATATTGCAAAAAAGTGAGAAGAAAATGTAGTTTAATTTTAAAATGCATTCAGATATTCCTGGAAAATTTGATACTTTATTTTAAATTTAATAAAATATTTAGAAACACAAAGGCACAAACGTGTTTTTTTTTTTTTTTTTTTTCTATATTCACAATATAATTTTCATGATCAAATTTTCAATACTAATTTTTTTTAAATTTACTTCAGTTTCTTAGGGTTAAAAGTGAGTTGTATGAACGGTCAAATTAAAAGTATTGCAAAGAACTGTGATTAAAAAAAATATTAAACTATGAATATTTTTTCACTTATAGTTTAATTTGAAATAATATTTAGAAATTTTTACTTTTTTGAAGCTCAAAAACGATATTTGATACGCTTAAATAAACTGAAAATAGACTTGAAAGATGATACGACTTAGACGCGAGCATCAAATATCTCACTTCTTTTAAAGAGATTTCAATATGCTTAAGAGGATTAAAACATTTTCTAAAAACATTTTTAAGCATTTTTATCACAAAGAATTCTCAGAAAATGTAAAGCAATAGAAATTTAGTGTGTATCAAAGGATTAAATATATATTAAATCATAAGCTTATAAATCAGAGTACAGCAAGGCGGGATATGTCTCAAGTTTATCCTTGTATAAAGTAAAATTTTTATTAGAGCTGAAATGTTGAAATTGTTTTCACTTTCAAAGCACAAGATAGTTTTAATCGGGATAACTTACAGAAAATATTTCTTAAGAAAATTCTGTAGTACTCAAAAGTAATATTTTTGTAATTTTGAATTGTGATTTATAAAACTAAAAGTCTTGTGATTTTAAGAGAGAGATTTAAAATTTTAGAGTGTAAAATGATTTTTTTCTTTCAAATTTGACAGTTTAGCCTTTGCCGGAACCACAAGTCCTTAAGTGTGAGGGCAATTCATTGATAGCGCCATCGAGTGGTGCTCTTGCTACCAAAGATTTTAGTAAAAGTTTTATAGAATAGATTATAGTTTTAAAAAAACACACTTTATACTGAATCGAACTAAAAAGTAAAAAATAATTCTTAATATAAGAAAAAAATGATTAACGAGAAAATTAATGTCATTGTGGTGAAAGCGTGGGGTGCTTTGTAGTACATTTTTACACTAATTCAGCTTTTCGGAATAGAAGTTAGAAATTATAACAATTGATACATTTTTGAACACCCCACGCTTTTACCCCAATGACATTCATTTTCTCGTTAATCATTCTATTCTTATATTAAGAATTATTTTTTTACTTTTTAGTTCGATTCAGTATAAAAGCGTGTTTTTGAGTTTCTTTTAAACTATAATTTATTTTTTATTTTTCAGTTCGATCTACAATAAAAGCGTGTTTTTTAGTTTTTTTAACCATCATTTATTCATTGTTGAATTATACTTCAGTTTGATATTTGAAGCTGGAATTACGGGGCTGTGGAATTAGTCTTGCTCTTCAATGGATATTAATTAACGGGTCTGAAGTTTATTTATTATCTCCGTTGACGGGGCCTAGGATCAATCCCGTATCGCTATATTACACTGCTGGCCACCGTAAATGCAACACGCTGAAGGAAGCACGCAAATAACATGAAATTTACAACATGCATTAGCGGAGGTGAGATATCCAAATGATTAGAATTTCAGCGCAGACACACCACGCACGCCTGTAACGCCACCTCAAAGCGCTGTTTAAGGCTTGGAGATTTCGACGATTTCAAATTCGGCATTTGTGTTTTTCTTGTGGTTTTTTCAAAAAAAGATCAAATATGTCTCGTAGAAAAAAGCGATCAGCTTTTGATCAAGTATCCGAGTTCGACAGAGGAATGACAGTGGCCTACCGAGATTGTGGATTATCTTTCAGAGAAATCGGTAGTCGTGTTCGACGAAACCAAACAACTGTAATGCGGATATGTGACCGTTGGATGCAGGAGGGTACGATGAACCTACGTGGTCGATCGCATCCACCTCAGGGCACCACTTCACGTGAGGACAGGCAAATTGTGCGCATGGCAGTGACGATTCGCTCAGTCACATCACGAACGATAGCACAGCACATTGAGTCTGTAACGCATCATTCAGTGTCTGCGCGTACCATTCGACGCCGTTTACAGCAGAGTGGTCTGTCAGCAAGACGTCCATTGCTTGGTCTACCCTTGACGCAGAACCACAGACGTCTCCGCCGCCAATGGTGCGATGAAAGAAGGATGTTGGCGGCAGAATTGAATGAAGTTGTCTTTACTGATGATTCACGCATCTGTCTGCAACATCACGATGGTCGAATTCGAGTCTGGAGACACCATGGACAGAGGATGCTAAACAGCTGCGTTATGCTCCTCCACACTGGTCCTGCACCGGGTATTATGGTATGGGGCGGTATTGGATATCACTCTCGCACTCCTCTAGTACGCTGTGCAGGTACTTTAAGCAACCAGCGCTACATCTCCGAGGTGTTGGATCCAGTTGTCCTTCTTTACCTTCAGGGCTTGTCCACAGCCATATTTCAACAGTATAATGTGCGACCACACGTGGCACGCATTGTCCAAATGTTCTTCGTCAATCACCAGATTGAATTGCTTCCCTGGCCGGCTCGCTCTCTGTATTTTTCACCGATAGAAAACACGCGGCCCATGGTTGCTCAACGATTGACCCAGATTACACCCCCAGCTGCCACACCAGATCAACTTTGGCAACGTGTGGAAGCTGCTTGGTCTGCTGTACCCCAAGAACACATCCAAAGTCTTTTTGAATCAATGCCGAGTCGTGTGGCAGCGGTCATGTTATCTACAAAATAAATTTTTTGTGCTACCTCTTGTCTTTCTTGGTGTTGCATTTACGGTGGCCAGAAGTGTAGATTCCGTCTTTATAGAACTGGCCAAACAAATAAAAGTTTGTTTAGAAGAAAAAGTTCTAATTAAAAAAAATTTTAATGTACCATGTTTTCATAACGGACTAAAAAGTATAAAATTCCTCCTAATCGTTTTTTCTCTTTTTTCACATTTTTACGCATTGTCATCCACTTTTGAGCTGTGGTCCAAATTTCTAGTCTCCAGCTCGTCGGAAAGACACACAGTTTAAAATCAATTACAAAATTCCACCCCTGACAGATATTAAAGAAAGCGAGTTGATAAAAACATGGTAATATTAAGTGTCAATCGTTTTTTCACCTTTTAAACGTATTGCTATAATTTAAATTCATATCATCACTTCTAAACGTATTGCTTTATAAAAATAAAAAATATTTAGCAGTTAGAACATAAATTATTTTTTTCACATGCACGAGCCTTTTTTTAATTTTAATTTTCAGAAAAATGTTTATATTAAATAAGAAATTGCTAACACACACCCACCCTCCACTTTATCAGATGCAGAACACTTTTTTTTGTTTGTTTTATTTCTATTAACTGCAAGTGTATTTTATTCTTGCATATAATTAGCTTTAAATTCAAAACACTCGCGTTAGGGTTACACCTTATTCTTTTAGTCGCAAAATCTGGAAATGATGTATGAAATTAGTCGCCAAATCTGAAAATGGTATTTGGAACTAGTCGCCAAATTTGAAAATGATATATGGAATTGTCGCCAAATCTGATTATCCTTATTCCTGACGATCCTGAAAAGGACAATGCGACAAAATTATGAAATTATTGTATTGTCATCGGTCCTTGACAAGTGTGCAAAATTTCGAATTAATCTGACCTTTTAAAGTGGGTAAAAATCGAGTTCCTAGATTCTGTTACAAGCAAGTGAAACTTATAAAAGCGTGTTAAAAAAAGATATAAAATAAAACTCAAAAACATCCCTGTGTGAGTGTGTGCTTTAAATAATAAGTAACAGTTTAATTTATGTAATCAAAATTAATCATTCCATTCAATTAAATCTTTACCAGAATACCTTGTGTGGCTTTTTCAAGTTTTCAAAAAGCTTGCTACATAACAAGTATGTGTTTACACTTACTAATAAAATGAAATTTATTAATTTAAAATGTGAATCACGAAGCAAGATATCTTCTAGCAGTCTCAACGTACGATTTATTTTTCTATGAGATTGTTAATCTTAATTACAGTTTTTTCTCTTTAAAATAACTGGAAACTCTTTTATTGAAGAGCCATACTGCTTACTCATTAAGTCATAAAATATATCGAATTCAATATATATATGTACTTAAATAACTTTTATTTATTTATGTAATTTAGATATATTTTATTTCTTAAATATAAGGTTCACAATAATGAGCAAATTACTAAAATTACATTAAAATTACGGGGGGGGGAACTTATCTTGCGTTCATAACAAAACAAATTGTATACTTTGTATCTGTGAAAACTAATTTTGTTTGCGTACTCCGTATGTTTACGATCACTTAGTGAATGTTTTCAATAAATACAGAAGCCAAAGATAAAATGAAAAAATTAATTTAAAAAAATAATATTACTTGAGGTACAAGTACTTTAAATTATATTAAGGAGTAAGACAGTGCTTTTCAAACTTTCAATACTTGTTCAATTTTCAATCATACTTTTCATCTATCCATACAATAACAATGTATTGAATTCAGTAATAATATAATTTGACTAAAGCTACAAAACGACTTTAATTATAAACAGTGCAAATTATCAGGATAAGTAATAACTTTTGTATATAATTTTATGACATTCTCTTAGGGTCACTGGTATTTCTTAAAAATTTGCTCTTAATTTCGTACTGTTAAATTATGAAATACATTGTGCAGTACTAATAAATTTACTAATGTATTATATCAGTCTAAATGTGTATTTTATTTTTTATTAGGCAGAATTTATTTTGTTTTTGCTTCCTTTTAGTAAATTAATAATTTTTTAAGTAATATCTTGTTTTCGCATAGATATGCTCGCTCCTCCCCAAGTAGGTTATTACGCCCCCTTAGGTTCAACAGTTTGAGAAACGCTGGAGTAAGGTATTACTCCTTAAATTATATCGAAGATTATCAGTATTGTCAATTCATAGATAAACAAAAATAAGAAAGCCTACAAATATTAAGAATTTTTAGTTCATTTCAAGCAATTAATATACAGTAATCCTGGTAAATATTTTTAATGCGATATTTTGTTCTTAAGTTAACAGCTTTCAGAAACCGGTTTTAGAATCCCATAATACTAATTAAGGAAAAAGGAATATATTTATAAATTTTTCATCTTTCACATATTAAAATGTCACCTTAACATTAGATCAATGCATTTAAATTATTAAAAAGCAAGAATTTTTTTTAAAAAAAATCTTGCATATGTTACGCATTTTAATATTCTATAAAAAGTTATCTGCAGTATATATTAATCCAATACATTTATATAACTGTATTCCTTTCATGAAATTTAAAAATATTTTCAATAAAATTCAATTTCAGCTACTCCATGTACATGACCGATGATATTTGATAAGAATTCGTATTTCAATTCCCGTAAATCAAATACTATCTTGACAAATATTTTAACTTATTAAAAGTTTCCAACTGACTTTGACAATAGATCCCCACTACTTGTGAGAACTAATTTAATTTAAAGTTTCCTGTCTGAAATTTCTAGTATTGAATTAAGAAACTCAAATATTGAAATCTATCATGAATATCCTTAAATTTCGAACATTTATCTTCATGTATTTTCATAGGAATTAAACTTGCACATTTCTGTATGCAGAAAAGCTGACACACACATATACGCACAAACACACACACACATATATATATATTATATATATATATTAATTATTTTTTTTTTTTTTTTTATTTTATTTTTTTTTGTTTGCTTTGTTTAATTACAAGAAAAAAACTATCCAGGTGGGGCCACTAATTTTTGCTTCTGGATTTACCAACTTAACACGTCATTTTTAACGGTCATTTAGCGTGATTGCTCTCGTTCGTACAGTTCTTTTTTTCCGCTCTCCGATTATTTGCATTTTTTCATGTAGGGTTTTGCTTCATTATTCCTTTTCAAAATAATTTTTATTTGTATTTTGTTAAGATTCATTTCCTTTCATATTTTCTATTATTTTTACTATTTTTATTTTATTTTTCCGTTGGTTGCAAATTACACGTGGTTGGTTTTCGGCCTAACTTTTCAATATGGTTATGTTTTCCTGTTATGTATAAAATTTCTGCTGAACAGGGGAAGGTTGGATCCATAAAATATATTTAACCCTAATTTTGCTGGTCCTAATTCAGCAACAGCTTTAGAAATCATAATAGGTCTTCATTTTACTCTATTGACTCTTTTGGTTTCTTACATTTTAAAGTTCTAATTCTGTTCCATGTTATACATACGCTTAGTTAATTATTCTACAATAGACTTTTCCATCATTTTTAAAGTTGTGTTTCTTGAAATCTGGTTTATATCTTCTAGCTTTGTTAGTGATATAATTTTGCATTATCAATTTTATTATGCCATATATTTCTTTCATTTTCTGTTACTATATATATATATATGTAACTAATTTATTTTCTTATGTTATGAGGATTATTTTTCATTGGCAAATATCAGATGTACTCATATCTATCTTTATAAGAATGGATGTTTATATATAAAACCTAGCTGCACTGCTACACCTTTCAACCGATCACGATGAAAAATGGCATGCTAATGTATTTTTTATGGAGAAGGGGTTCTTGCTATCCTCTTTGTTCTACCTCCCACCTGGTGGCGCTACAGCATATGAACTACTGCACCTTTCAATCAGTTGCGAAGTTGCCAACATGGCCTCCAAAAATGATGCCAACTTGGCTCTATCACCAACATTTCGCTATGTTTCCATTCAATCATTATTATATTGTAAGCAAAGGCGTTGCTTGTGAATATTATAATTTTAACATGAAATAAATACAACAGAAAGTATTATTAAAGTATTAAACATCCAGAAATATACTATTTTAAAATATTTCATTATACAAAATATGTTACAAAGTGTTACTTTTGTTGAGTAAAGATCAACTTAGGAAGGTGTTTTCAAAAATCGAACCACAATAGAGTTATGGGGGGGGGGCGTTACAAATAAAAAGAAATCCTTTTTATCAGTTATGAAATCTACAAATTAGCTATTAAGTCTACAATCTACAAATCTTAAAATTTAATAAATATGGTTTTTTCGTTCACCTGAGGTATGCAAATTTTTTTTATTTGCAATTCACGTAAAAGTAACGCATTAAAAACTTCTTTATCCTTTAATCTGTATTGTTTAATTTTTCAATTCACCCGCAAAAAGAACTGGTATACCAGCTAGTATATTATAAGCCACGTGAAAAATAGATATGATGATGAATTTATTAACTTTCACTGCAAAATTATATGAATCTAGAACATTTCTAAAGAGAAGAAGAGATATAGTGGGACTCTTAGATTGAAGGATTAACTGATTAAGAGAAAACATGCTTTCAAGTATTTCATAGCATCTAAAACTTTAGGACTCTTAATCGTTATAATCAAACTATCTAATCCACTCATAATAGCTGAGATAAGAGTGACACACACATCAAAATTACTTTATTATTTAAAGTATATTGTTATTGAAATTTCATTCTTGTCATTCCATTCTTGCCGCTCTATTAATCTACTTAAATTGACCATAGCATAAAAATATTCGATTCCAAATCTTAGCAATATATTTTCAATCCAATTTCACAATTTGGAATTATTAAAAAATATATCTTTTTATTTGGCTGCTGTTGCATCTAACCCAAAAAATTATTCAAAACTATTACCTTTAAAGCTTTTTTCATTTATCACTATTTTTACTTGAAAAACTAGTTTTACTTATGCATATTAAGCAATATCATTTCACCACCCAGAAATACATATATTTAATTTGTGGAATCTATTGACTGAAGTACAATTAAGTCTCGTATAAAATTCAGCATTAAAGGAATACCTGAAAGACACCCAAGAAAGTGGTCGGATCCTCCCCTGGCTACCATTCACCATACAGTCGTATAAATAGGTAATGGTATGAGGTGTTTCTTATTTTGATAGCTTTTGGTTAGGATCCGTAACACATGTACAACTCAACGGTTTGTCGAATACGGTCTAAACCCTATAGTCCAACCCCTGTCCCCCCCTTTTATTTCATGTGTTTTTCTGACCTCTGTAGTTTGGTGGTCATGGACTCGTTATAGGCATTGCCTAGTCCCGGGTTCGAGTCCGGATGCCTCTAAAACCCATCGTGTAGAGCAGCTGCTACATGTTAAATTTGCCTTTGGTCAAATTTTTAACGTTGACTTGGCGTGGAAGATTTAAGACTGAGATGTCAGCTCAGATGTTATCCTCGTCACTTAACTCTGTTTCAAAATTGTCCGTGACAATCGTTAACACTTACTTATTCACGGACTTTCGTACTTACATTTCAACAAAGAATATATATAATGCCATCCGCTCAACGAAAACTCGCCCACACCTTTGTAGACAAAATCGTCAGATTTTTTTTTCAATATAGCAATTTGGACTTTGATGAGCAGACATCTCCGACGGTCTCTGAATTGTGCCGATCTAACTTGCGGATTGGATCGTGTATAGCTAGTAATATCATTCGGGGACAACTACCTACTGTACGAATGGATAATCAGCTGTATAATAATTTGCATCACTCAGAGTTATAAGACTCTGAGTGTAAAATGGCTTATATATCACTCAGAGTGTAAAATGGCTTATCGATATCCAATTTTACAAAATTAAACCAAATTCAAAATGAAAAATAATAAAAAGTGAAAAATTAGTTTTTAACAGTATTATGAACTTTCAAATACATACATAACCAGTAATTACTCTAGCTGCCCCATTTAACGATTTTTCGATTCGATTCTAAGCCGCACGTGATTTTCAGCAACATTAACATTGGAAAAATAGTTCGGCTAAGATTTGAGTAAACATGGTATTTATTTTTATTCATTCATTCATTTATGGCTCTTGTAGCTATATTTTCTCTGTAAAACATTCAATTCCGATGATATTGAAGAGTTTAATTTTTTTTCAGTAAATGGCAATTATATGCACCAAATTTAGCTCCATTTAAATAACGCCTTAATGGTAGTTTCATTTTACATTATATAATACATTTCTTACGTTGCCAAGATCGAAGTCTGATGGGTTTCATCTCATCACTTCTCCATGTATATTGAGGAGGTGGTTGACCAGATGCAGTACATTCCAATTTCACTCTATGCCCTTCGTCCACTATTAAGGTTGATAAAGGCTCCACGTCCACAATTGAAGGAGGAACTAAGGAAATAATATAAAATATTTTTAAAAAATGCAACATACATTATTTGATCTGAATCGAAATTAAGATTCTGATCTAATGTTAAAAAATCCAAGATTTGCTTTTATATAATTTACTGTGATTATGTTAGTTTCCAAAATGTATAATACTTGTGTATAAGTTAAGTTATTTAATTTACGTTATCACAGATATTATTAGACAAAAATTATTATTATTATAATCACGTGAAGAACTTACTAAATATGTTATAGTCTCTGTTTTCTCATATAATTGTTAATTTGTTATGAGGTTATGAATTTGAACAAATACTTCTGAATTCTTGAAGGAGCACTTAATTTACTAAGCCATTAAATAAAAAAAGGTCGTTTTAGATTTTTTTTTTCTTCCTATTTTAACGGACTTAACTAGTTCAAAGAAAAAAATGTATAACTTATACAGGTCTTATTGGAATCAAAGCAATTAATTCAGAATTTATTTTATTCCCTTCATTTAGATTTTAATCAATTAATTTACATTAATTGGGTATCATATATATATAAATTGAATGCATCTACATTTTGTACACTGTTATTTACAACTACAAACCTATTAAATTAAAATTATTAAACAAAGTTTTTTAAAAAAATAATATCATTACTACGTTAATAGAGAATTGCATTGCTAGAGCCGTGATCCCCTTGAAAGGATTTTTTTTAAATAAACAAAGAAAAAAAAAGGTTTTAAACAGCAAAAGAAATTTCTACAGCAGCATTTTGTCAGCATTATTTACTGAGATTGGTTTTGAGCTTGAACAAAAACAATTTTAATATTGCAAAATGACTAATGATTATGTCTTGTTAAAAGGGAGTGGGGAAGAGCGCTGCTTTTAAATAAATCTCAACATGAAAAAGGCGGTGAGTCCTATTTTTTCTTCTTTGCTTTTAACTTGAATTTTTTTCTTGCTTTTAACTCGGGATTTTCTTCATTTTTTCCCCTTCATAATATATTTTTAAATGCAATTTTTATTTTAAAAAATGCAATCCATTTCAAATAAAGAAAAATCATTTCGTTCATTTTTAAAATTTCTAACAACTAATAGAAATACAGGATAAGAAAAGTACCTTGAAATTGCAAAACATAAAGTAATCCTTTATTAATTGCTTTTAATGTTAGATGCATCATTAAAATAACTTTTAAGTTATTTTAAGAAATAAATATAGTTCTAAGGCCAGAGAATATTGTTATGTTTTGTTATTTAAATAGACAATATAAACAACCTTAATCGAAATAAGAAATTACCACGGAATACGGTTTTTGTTACATTATTACACGTAACTATATTTTGTATTATTACATTAAGATATGATTCCAAATATGAGAGTATAAAACTTTTTTTTTTGCAAATTTACAGATATGTATTTGCAAATGAGCCTCCCACCACAATTTGTATTCAATGGCTTTTGAAATGTTTAGAAGAATGAGATTTCTTGTAGTGTTTTTTTGTACTAAACTTTTTAATAAAATGCCGTTTCACGTATTGCAATAAGTCAAATTTAATTGATTCGTGGCTGAAAGAAAGCGTCTTTTTTATGCATATTAATGAAATTACTTAGAGTTTAGAGGATAATTTATTATCTTATTATTCAATGAATAAGTTCTACAGATTCTTACAATACAGTATGTAAATACAAGAGCTGTAGTTACATGAAATTTTAATAGTATATACAAGGGGTGATCAAATGAAAAGGTACGAAACGACACGGTGGGTACAAATATAGACTTTATTCAAAATATACACCATAGGCCTGAGCACAACGATCCCACTGATGAACAAGCCGCAGGATTCCTTGTTCCCAGAATTCCTGTGGCTGTGACGAGACCCAGTCCTTCACAGTGTCCTTGAGTACGTCGTCCGAGTTGAAGCGCTTTCCTTTCAGGTGTTTCTTCAGTGGACCAAACACATGGAAATCGCAGGGTGACATGTCCGGACTGTAGGACGGATGATCCAACATCTCCCATTGGAACTTGTCCAGTTCCATTTGTGTGATTTTGGAGGCGTGTGGACGCGCGTTATCATGGAGCAGAACCACACCCTCAGTGAGCAGCCCCGGTCTTTTGTTCTTGATGGGCCTGCGTAGGCGTCGGAGTGTCTCACAGTACACATCGGAGTTAATGCTTTTTCTGTGCTCGAGTAATTCTGTGCTCGCATCATTTGGACGCCGCTTTTTATAAGAGCCTTTGCTCTCTCCTGCGCATGCGGGCACCCGCGCATGATCCGATCCCAGTCAGAGTCTCCAATGGCATCCCGAGATGTCTCGCTACATTCTCCCTTGGCGGAATATGCAAATATTTAACTGTTTCATTTTTATGTCGTTTCGTACCTTTTCATTTGATCACCCCTTGTATATATATATATATATATATATATATATACATATATATTACTTTACAGCCCATTTTTGTATAGTTAATTCTAAAATAAGCTAATTTTCTAAAATAAATCTAAACCTAGAATAGCCGGATTTACAAATCTACTAAAGGTCTCACAGGAAACCATGGATGACCTTTGAGATAAAGAAATAGTTTTCTGTACGCTCTTGTGGAATCTACCAATGAACGAAATAGCTTCTTGTTAAAGACCTATGGATAATTACAGCTTCCATTGATGGGAGAGTAATCCCTCTCTGTATCGGATAATGCTCTCAATGTTCTCTTAGTCATGACCATTATTAGAAGAATAACTTAAATTCTAATCCAGGAAATTCATCTTTCAAAGTATTTAAGGCTCAAAGGTCGCTGACTCGTTTTCTGATGAAATGAGGCGCAGGAATGATCTTTAATTAATATCAAGGATCAAAGGTTCTTTTCCTCATTTCTCCCCTCGTAAAAACCAATGGTCGCGTAAGTTCTAAAGCGATATTGCCACTGAGGGATCGAATAAAAATTGAATAACATTTGTGAGTTATTAATCACGAATGATTTGAACAAAATTGATTGTATGAGTGTTTCATTGAATTTAATGGAAATGTCTAAACAGCCAGTTAAAAAATTTAATTAATTAACTATCATATGAGCATGTGTTGTTAATTATATAAATAAAAATATCCAAAGAAAAAGACATTTTTAATAATTAACTAACATAATAATGAGAAATCAAAGCTGACAATTTTATATAGGAAACTGCAATAATCAAATATTGGTAACCGAATCTTGGTCATTGATTATTTTTTATTACTTAACCATCTTAATATTTTGATAGAATTCAAAATAGCAGCTTCAAAAGAAATTTCAAAGTTAAAGGAAAGCATTCATTTTTAAAATGTTAAATAATATTAAAAAATCGATTTTTGTTATCTGTAATATCTTCTTAAGATCTTTATAGGTATTTATGGATTGCAGCATAAGTACAAAGTTTTCAGCAATTATACTTTAACAAAGTGTTCCAATGAAAATTTTATATTGGTGTAAATTACGATGAAACAGGCTATGCATATTATTCTTAAATATAATTCATTTTATATAAAAACTTCTCTAAAAAGTTTACTTTGATAGATATTTTATATCCATTGCATAAAACATTACGTTTTATACTTTAATTCGAGTGAAAGCAATTTTGTATGTTTTTTAAACATGACATGTTTCCTTTTTAGGAAAGTATACTTTATACCATTTGGAAACACTTAACCAGACTCTGTAGACAAAAAGAAAAGAGTATTTTATTAGACGGCTCTTTATGTTTACGAGCAGTAAGAGGAAGTGACAAAGTAACTGTATTTCAGAGTTCATTACAGAAGTTCGTAACAGAATGAACACATTAACAGAGATCCATACGGTCCCCATAAATGAAAAAAGGAGAAAAAATTGATTAGCAAAGTCGTCTCCGGTACAAAAGTCGGTAGTTGGAATGTTTAGGTTGGTCTTGCCAAAGGTTTTTCTAGGCCTTTTTATCGTTGGACAAAGAAGACTCATAAAGGGCTCCTCGGACGGAACCGGAAATTAAATTTCGATCCAGACTTCCGGAAATCGGGTACGTGACTCTGGTGATGGGAATCACTGATCGACTGTTCCGATTTCTTAAACGACTGCTACCAAACGATGCGATACAAATCGGAGAACGTGTGCTTTCGTCACCATTAAAGCTTTGGAGAATCAATTGAGGGAAAAAATGGGGATTTTTTTCCCTACTCTTAGCACGTAAGAAATGTCTCGATTTATCTGGCCTTTCGCATTTCGCTTTTTAAAGTAAAAAGTGGTAGAAACTGAATTTATATATATTTATTTTATTTTTACTTTATTTTCCTCATTAGGTAGGATTCTTTTTTCTTATTCGATACTTTCGCATGGAATACTTTCAGATAAACAAACAAAAATGAAAAAGAAACTAGAACAAAATATTTTTAACTTCGAGCAAAAACAAAACGTTCGGCAACAATTTCGGGAATAGAAAGAAAACAAATTAACAACTCTACTTTTTGTGAAAAAATTCGCAATTCAATGAGCTCTTAAATCATCGATCATTCCCGTTATAAATAAAGTTTAAAAATCTAAATAAAAATAGTAAATCTATTAAACTGTCACAAATCTATATAATTTTAAAACATTTGTTTCAACTTAAAGTTGTGCTGTAACTATAGGCTTATGAATATTGCGCTATAAGCCATTGCAGTCATTTACACAATAAAAATATTCAGCATTATTTAAAAAATTGCAAAGTATCTCTTTTCTTTTTAAGCATGATACTTTTCCTACTGTTTCTTAAGCAATTGACTTAGGTACATATATAAATAAATAAATATGTAATAATTCAACATTGAAATTTTCTGTCGAGGGGTTGTCGATGGTCTCGAAACCTCCAAGACATTGCATGACATTTTTTTTAGTTTAGCCGCTTAACAGAAAATATCCTTTTAACCACAACTTTATATCCTCAAAAATTGCCACGTATAAATATATTTCAAACTGATGCAATATTGCATCAAGCCATTTATTCTAACCAATCACTGTATAAACTAACGCAAATTGCGTGATTCTCAAGGCTTCCGATTGGGAATGATATAAAAGCTGAGATCTCCGGATGAAGGGTAAAGAACATATTTGTGTTCTGTATGGTGTCCGTGTGTGTTTGTGTTCATGTTATTCGTTTTACCGCTTTATATGTGTTAAATGAAATTGTGGAACTAAATTGAAAACATGACATCAAAAATCGACTGCAAAAGGATAATTCACTAAAATGTTTAATTTCAATGAAATTGTCACACTTAAAAATATATCAATGAATATTGTATAGTCTTAAAATATTATTAATAAAAATAAGAGAGAAACTAAATAATGTTACATATTAATAGGATTTCTTGCTGAGTCACCCTTAAGGAGATATATAGATAAACTTTCTCACGGCTTTTCCTGATCTTTCTTTGTAGAACTTAAAAGATCGTGTCTTCAACAATAGCAAATGTCCGAGCTGGTAACAAATTTTTCTTTTTCTGCCGTTTGGTGTGATATTGGAAGAATAAGATGGAAGTAATAAAATTTTGAAGTTTCGCCTTTCATATACCACAGCAGCACCTAGAGACGAGCAGATGTGATGAACACTTTTGGTGATCGTATTGTTCCGTTTCTTGCTCAATGCATCCAGTAATTTGTTCATTTGTATAGTAATAAAAAATTGCGATGGTCTGAACCATGTTCAAATAGCTTGTTATTATTCCTCAAAGGTCTTTAAAAGCATGCAGCACAACCTATCCTGCAGGTATCTGCCCCTTAGCCATTTTCAGATTCAGAAGAGACAAGTTGCTGTGTTTCCTTTCCATTTTTTTAATTTTAATTAGAAAAACAATTACGTATATGATGACACCATTTCTCTTAGATTTTTTTAGAATACATTTTTTTCCCAGTGAAGTAAATTTTATTTTATTGTTAATATTTACTAATAACTTGTTATATGGCTATAAATAATATAAAAGATATTAAAAATTTATTTTAAACAAATTTATTAACATATTAGTTATTCTTTCACAATGCAGTCATTTTAAATCATTTGGGGCAATATAGGTATTTAAGTTTCAGTCTTTCTAGTTTTAATCGTGTAACCAAGGGTGTTAACACATTTGACATGCGTAGATTTTCGTGTGAATAAACAATCCTAAGATATCTAAGATCAATCTCATGGATGATTCCTCTTCGGTCTGATAGAATAAGGTCCTCTATAGGCTTTTCGCTCAAGTCGATAAATGAAAACAATGCAAGCTAACATAAATAAGCACTCGTTAAAACAAAACATCCATTTGTTACAATCAAAATCCGACACGATCAGAGTAATGGCGTTTAAATCTTTTTGAACAAATTAGTTAATGCTATTTAACAAAACGAAATATTTATTCGTGAAGATCAGTATCATTTCATTCCACTTCACAAAAGGCGAGGAACATCGCAGCACCGACACATCCTCCATTCTCTTCACTCTGGTAGAATCCTTAATGTGTGGTGGTCTTCCGCTTTTTGGATTGCCTGGGTTTAAAAATTAGTTCTATTTAAAAATTCATTTTTCATCAAAAAAAGGCTATTTAATGATTCGTCTTTATCATAAGCAGACATTATTGTATTATAGACTTTCATGGCACTTCAGGTTGGCAAATAAGTAACTTAAATAAGTAACATCTATACCTTCTCCTCACTACGGGTTACTTCAATCTATGGCTTTCAAATACCAAACAAACCAACATTGATAACTGAAATTTGAAAAATTATGAAATTATGTATATACTCATCAATGAATGCGCAGAATGAATTGTATTTGATATTCATACATATATTTAATGAAGTCTGGAAAATTACTGAAGCTTAGCTATGGTTGTAAAATTGATCATTTGGAACATTTTAATGTGACATTTATATGTTAGAGCCCAGTTATAGAGGGTGCTTTGAAAACGGGAGAATGTAAAGGGAAGGTGGTGTTTATGCCTACACTAGAAAAAGACAAAGGGAACAAAGGTATGTGATCTTTTGAGAGTGTCCTGTGGGGTATATGATCCCGAATATTTAACTTAAATGCTTTTGTAATTAAGTCTTAAAAATATATATGTAAAGATATATGTGGTGTACATTACGTAAGAAATATCGCCCAGCCTTAAATATATGATACAATTACTTTGGGAAAAGAGAGAAATATATCCAACATATCAGAACTGGGGTCTACCAAATCTATTTAACGCTTTTCGGTCAGAAAACTACACGGTTTTACTGTTGAATTTTCGCATCATTTATGTATTCCAGAATCATCGACTACTTCGAATGTATTAGAAACCATCAAGTTATCAGAGATCGAATGGGTGTTAACATGTGTTCATTGCATCACGAATTGTGTTCACTCTTCCAATTCTGAAGAATATTAAAATTAAAGTTGTTTCGGATTATATCGATATTTTAGAAAAGTATACATATATGCGTAATAATTTTAATATTATTAAATTTCTAAAATTAGGAGGTTTCATACAAGAGAAAGAAAAAGTTTTTTTCTCTTGTATGAAATATGAAACATCCTGTATGAAAAGAAATAATATTGTGCTCGGTAAATAATGCTAAGTTAAATACACTTTTTACTTTTTATGGTATGTATTTTTATTGCACATTTATTATTAATACATCAAATTGCTTTAAAATCGTCTAATAAATTAAAACTATTAACAATGATTTGTTTTATCTTCACAATTGTTGGAGTTCTCCAACAACAATCCTTTTCTTAAAATTTGTGACGAAATCCTTTCACTTCTAGTTTTCTTCTGAACGGTTGGAAATAAATTCGAACTTGTTACCGAACTCAGAGTGAAATAGTGTTACTCCTCCAAGAAAATTTAGTTTTTCTCTTTTTGCTTAAGTTCTAGGGTCACATAATAAAAAAATAACTTTCTTTTTGTCCTAAGGGTGGAAATGGTGGGATACAAAGTGAATTTTTGTCGTGAATACTTTTTTCCCTTCCTTTAAGAAATGTTCTGAGAAAAGTTGTATCATATTTTTTCTGCCTGCGGTAACTCCCATTTATGTGCCTTGCTTCGTTTTCAGTACTTCGAGAAAGAATTCCTTTTATACATTTCCACGTATTTGTAAAAGTCTGCCAAATATCAACAATACTTTAAAATAATAACGCGTATCAAAAAGTAAGGGTTCTGAAATTTTGTAAGTTTTTGATACCGGTAAAAACGCAAAAAAAACAAGAACATAGAATGAAATATTTTTAGGTACAGAAAAATAGATGCATCAAAATATTCAGGAGTCTTCTTTTGGCAGATAAAAATGCAAGAATATATCACTGTAAAATGTGTATGGAATTAAAGTTATGTCTCACTTTCGAGATTGCTTTTTACTTATTATAATAAAAATAAAAACTATTTTCTACTTCAAAAATAAATATAATTTCATTATGAGATTAAACTTCATAAGTTTTTTAATAACTTTTTGTAAAAAAATGAACCATCATAAAGAAACTGACTGCTTTTATCGAAATAAGTTATGTACAAGGCATGTATTGATGATTAAATCATTATGTTTTAAATTATTGTGGAACAAATAACTTGCAACAAATAACTTGTTACATGTTTTCTGGTTTTATAAATTTGTACAGGAAGCTTAACTAAAATATTAAAAGATTTATCATTGTTTGATAGAAATACTTCAAGTTTATTGAATGATTAAACTCAAATTCTAAAACAAGAAACAATTCCTAAATTCTAGTTTTGTGTTTACCAAATCAAAATGGCTTACAAGACGTGACTTACTATCAAAAAATATATTGAATTGGTTGTGCATGAAAAGGCTTTATCTGAAAATAGATTATCTTGAGTAATTTTTAAAAGATGTATAGGCTCAGGTGTTAAAAAATTGGATCTACTTTTGATCTGATAATATGCAGCTCCAAAATAACTACACTTGGATCTTGAAGTTGTACATAAGATGCAAGAAACAACCTTCTACAAAGTAAAACATGCTTCCATTTACATTCAAGCAATAAAAAACAAAAACTTTTAAAAAAATAAAACTAATACGACTTCCACAACACAATCAGTTTGAAGCTTGAATCAAGACACACTCTTCTATTTTTATTTTGAAACGTATGTTATTGAACACTATGCATTGACTGTGTGCTAGCAACTGTAATGGTCAGATAAAACAGTGATTCCCAAAGAGGTCTATATAGATCTCCAGAGGTCTATGACGACCTGCAAGGGGTCCAAGTCAACGAAAAAATAATTCGAGAGTTCATGAGGTGTAAATGGGGGTCTATGATAGTGGCTCTCATTAAAACAGATCGGACCTTAATTTTAAAAGAAAATTAAATCATATTGAAACCAAAATTTACCTATTTATCAGATTTGTTTACTAAATATATAATGAGGTTAATTTGCTGTTACAAGGTGAAAGCATTAGTTTTATTAAAACAAGGATCACACATCATTTTAAACTAAAAGAGTATAATATTGGAAGTCGCGAATTTTTTTCTCAATTTCTCAGTTCCACCAGAAAGATGACCTTTTAACCTACGTTCAACATTTAAAAAACCTTTATTCAGATTTTGAAACTAGGTTTGAGAATGCTTTGGTTATGGTAATACCACAGTAGGCAATGATTTCGTATAGTAACATTGAAAAAAAATATCATAGTACAAAAGGAACTGTTCGGAATAGGCACCTTTTAAAAGACATGCCTGTTATTTATCACGAAATACAGAATATTGTGAAAAAATTTTTAATTGCTTTTCTTAGTGAAAGAAATTCACACAGCGTGGTTGCCAATCTCCAAAATATAAAAAAAAGAAAGAAAGAAAGAAAAAGATTGGACACTACTAATCGGTGAGATTTAGGGCTAAACCTGTCAAGATTGGTGCCTTATGTTGAAAACTTGTATTGGAGCAACCAGTTCATCCCTCCCATTAAATGTATTTGTTTGTTGATCAGTTATTTTATGTAACAATTGTTTTATGCATTAATTAAATTTTAATTTAATTAAATAACGTGTGTTTCTCAAGTTTTAAACATTATACTTCACTACAGCTAGTCTTATATTTCAGTTATACTTATAGCGTATACTTTACTACAGATATTTAAGTATTTTAAAGTAAATACCTCTATACCTGCTCTCAAAAACATTTAAGTTGATAAATTTGAAATAATTCAATATTAGGCAAGCAGGGATCTACCCCAAACTGAAAAATATGACAAGGGGTTTATGAGATAAAAAGTTTAAGAACCTCTCTGGTTGCGAGAGATAACTACAAAAAACTTTATTGGCTATGAAATGTTTAAATTAGATTTTTAAGAGACAATTTGAATGTACCTCTCCAATATGTGTGTTCAATACATCATCAAAGTAAATGATGAAAATTATGGTTATGTAAAAACTTTTATAATTCTTTACAAAATACTCATTTACAAATTATTGATAAGGCTCGTTCTCACATATGCTGCAGAAACGTGGGCAATGACTGAAAGAGACAAGGAGACTCTTGCTATATTTCAAAGAAAAGTCCTTAGAAAAAGAGACAGACCAAGGCTCAGGTGAGTCAATTGCCTAGAAAAAGGCTTGAAAATTATTAATGTAAGAAACTGGAAAAGTCAGGCCAAAAACAGAATACCCTGGAATGGAATTCTTAGGAAGGCCAAAGACCCCCTGGGCTGTAGTACCATTAAGGAAGGAAAGAAATTTATATTTATCGCACAGTGGAATTACATTGTCTGGTATATTTTCACCTTGGTTTTTTCTTCGCCCTAGTGTATCATGGAACCATCGTTAGCTCTACTCTCTACAGATTTTAAAAACTCAATGTGACTTTTTGAGGACTATCTATAATTCAATAGGATTACTTCACCATACGTATCACAGATATTTCGAACCGACAGAATGGCATAGAGAAAAATATAATAATCTGAGATTATTATTTATTTAACAAGATGAGCACTGAAACGATTTTAGTTATTATCAAATTTGCCAATTACTAAGAAAGACATTTTTAAGGCTGTTCAATCCTAATATATAAAGAAAATTAATTACTATAAACTAAATTTCTTACATTTTTATGACAAAAGAATTCGGATACTTGTTGGAAAAGCTCATTTGTTATGAATAAACTATTGAATATAGAACATAATAATACACAATAAGTTTGCCCATGGAAAAAAAATGATACATCCAATAAAAAAATTAAGATAAGACAAACTCCCAAGTAATATCAATATTACCACCAGTAAACAAATTTCAGCAGATCATATTTCTCCAATATCAATATTAGTACAATTTAATATGTAATCTACACTATTAAAATTCGAAGGTAAACAAACGTATCTATCTATCTATGTATGTGCGTCTATCTTCTCACGAACCGCACCACGCAGAAAGTCGCGGAAGGTACCAAAAGATCGGGAATTTTCCGGGAAAGCCGTATTGCCAATTTATATTCCGATATTGTAATTAGTTGAAAAGATATTAATTAAAAACCTTAAAACGCCTAATTGTTTTAACTCCTACCGTTTGTTTACTTGGCAGAACTTCCGTTCCGTGTCGGCCGAGCGGTGATCCGACGTTTTCGACCATATTAAAATTGTCCTCCAATTTTCGGTGATGAAATCAGACAAAAAATAATTACAGAATCGGAAAGATCATTTATTTCGCCACGTCACGGTATAATCTTTTTGTAAAATAACGATATTTTCTATTTTTTTCGAATTTTTTAAAATAGTGTTAAAACTGATGCGTTTTTATGAAAATTATTTCTAAATCGTTGGGTATGAATTACTTTTCGAGTTATTAAATCGATATTCTACACTAATTAACTTCAAGCCTTTTTCTTTTAGATCCATTCATTTAAAAAATAAAATTCGCAAAATTTTTTTTTAAATAATTTTTAAAAGTAGTCCCAATTTTTACTTCACATTGAATAACTTCGTCATTTATGAAGGTATAATCTCACAAAACCTTTTTTTCCGTGCGTACAGTAATATTATCCGTAACATCTACGAAGATTGAAAAAATTGCTTCAAAATTACGGATTTTAAAAACATTTTGTGATTTTCGTAAACTTATGTTTTTTTGAGAAATAAATTAAAAAGTAGTAATTTGTACATTTTTTATTTCAAAGTACGTTATTTTTGCAAATAGTTGGTGATTTTTAAGAGCATTAACGTAAAAATTATGCCCTTAAATGAAGGTAATGATTTTTAAAATAATTTAAAATATGCGATTTTACATTTAGCCAAACATTGGCGTCGAAAATTAGCTTTGCGCCAGAGTTTTGACCTGTTTCGCCTTCGACCGCATCTAACTCAAGGGTTACACTAAAAAAATTCTGCCTTAAACAGGGGGAAATCAGTAACTTTGGTGAGTAAAAAAAAAAAAATGCGAGTGAAAAAGTTCCTTTTTCGTCAAGTTTTCTTTATATAATTTTCAAAATTAAATAACTATATATGTCAGATTAAGATGATAAAATGCATTCAATGCATTTCTGAGATTCATTTAAAATATTTATGAGTATCGAAATTTTTGTTCTCTTTCATAAAACTTATAGTTTACTTTTAAAATAATGCCTAATGTATATTTCTTTTTTGACATATAATTTCATAATAAAATCGAAGAATTTG